>OX359245.1:46783695-46905513 GCA_947179485.1 Allacma fusca
ATGGAGGGATTACTTTTTGGAGAATTTTGTTGAAGGATATAAAACTATGTACGTAAAAACTTGAATTTCATTGAAATAGCGAAAATCAAAATTTCATCGACTTTTAAAAACTCAAAATCCTTATGGGATTTAACATTAACTTTTTTTGAAAAGACCCACCTGTGGTATCGTTTTAAATTTTGAAACTTTGGTGACGTGTCCTAGGAGAACGGGGCAAAATGCACTCGAGTTACATGAGTTTTGAAACATACTAGGTGAGTACTAAAACATGTGCTATCATTTGTTTGAATCGGCTTGTACCATCCCAAAATGTTACCTTGTTAGTGGGGAAAGCGAGAATTTATTTTTTAATATTTCACGAATGGTCATACTGAATCCCGAGATTTCATAAAAGATTCCACTTTTCAAATATCTAGATATGAGCTTGACGTTGGTTAAAAAGTGTATCAATGGCCGCAATAAGATATAGTTGGGCAAAATGTGGCCAAAAAATTCAAAAAGTGATGCGTGGTTTTTGTTTAATCGAATAACTACTCTAGCCTTTTAGTTTGTGCTATAAAATAACGATTACTCATTTTTTCTGTTCAAAACATTTTTCAACAAAATTTTTTCCATCCCTGGGCTCAATACAGAAATAAGGCGTCAAATTTAATATTCTCATTGGTTACTCCTAAAATATAATTTTAATGCGAAATTTCAAACAGATTTTTTTGACCCTTGAATATTAATTCAGTGGAAAGTTTAAAAACTACGTATCATAACTATTACACATGCTGCTGGTAATAGGGAATAGATCGAGTGGCGTCAAAACGAGTTGTTTTTAAGTCTTGTTTATTTTTTAAATGAAAAATTGACAGTACTGCAAGGATTGTTATTCTGTGAAAAGTGATGTTTTCAACGCTTTAATTTATCGTTTGAAACTTTAAATTCAATTAAAAATCCCTATTTGGAAATTTTTCTTCCTGCCAACAAACAACATCCCTAAAACAATCTAGCGTAATAATTCAGGTAAATATTTCATTTACATGAATGAAAACTGATACTGAAAAAGAATGAAATTAAAATTACAACGTCCACACTTAAACTCCTATTTTCGGTTCTTCATGGGCAAATTGCCAGTTTTTCTGTCAGTACTTTCGATATCTGGAGTATAACTTGTGGTATGTGGTTTGAATCTTTAGAATAGAAACGATTGGCTCGATATTATTTTATTTGAATTCCAACAATTCTTCTTTCAATAATTTTTGGGCATCCATTCCGCAGCGTGGAAATTTAGCAAATTTGTATTATTTTTTAGAAGAATTAGTTCTCCAAATCGAGCAGCGCAAAAAACTTGTATTGTGCTTCTAAATACATACCAGAAAAACGTTGAAGTACATCTTAGCAAAAATTCAAAATACAAAAATACGCAACATAAATATAAATTAACAATGAAGTAATTGTTTTTGAACTTTCTCGTGTAGTGTTTAACGGGGATGAACTCTATTATTATCTCGTTCTTATTAAATACGGGTCCGGAATGTTTTACTGGGCTCTTCCCTCTTGGGATTTTATCTCCGCCCCCTTTTTTTCGTCTCCTTTAGTTTCCTTCCCCTCCCTTCCTCCACCTGTCAACTCTACATAAGTCATTCCTTGTCTTTTTTCTTATTTCTTTCCCTCACTCTCACTTTCTCTCTTTCCCCTGATTCACCCTCTATTTCAATATCTATTTTTCTTTTTCGCCTGGAATTGAACTTATCTCCAAATTGTCACTGGAAATTTTTTTTTTCTAAATTGTATAAGAATTTATTTCAAAGTTTTCCTGATTCTCTAAGGATTTTTAAAAAAATTGTTGAAAATCATATTGACTTGCCAAATGTACATGTGAATCTGCCAAAAAATTATTGCAGTGCTACAAAGTCATGCTTGTTAGTTTTCCGTTCAATCCCAGCGGTACACATATTGCATATTCATCAGTAAAGACTACCTCCCCTTCCGTATTATCTCATAGTGGCAAAACTATTTTAAACGGCGTTAAAACCAAACATTTTCATCACCACAGGCATCAATGGATTTGGAAAAACAAATTCGGGATATTACAAACTTGAAAGTCACATAGTTGGGGGCATATATGTACATATATAGCATTTTCAATACGTCCTCATGTACAAGATTTAGCTGGAGCAGTTTAGCCCATTAACAAATTACAAAATAAAAAATACATAATTATTATAGGAAGGGGGCAGTTCCAGTTGAAACTTAAATGTTAAATCCGATAAGAAATCTTACTTTTCGAATATATATGTATGAACTTCAAACTTGGCGTGGGTTAAAATCTGTCACAATGACTTTAATGACTTTTATTGTGAAAAATGCGTCACAAAGGTTTCAATGGCCTGATATTGGCGAAAATAGATTCAAATTGGTGGCCAAGACATATTTACGATTCGATTTCGTTTAACCGAGTTACTTCTTTAGCGTTTTCGTTTACATTAGGAAAAACATAATAATCATTTTTCCTTTGAAACCATCGACCCTTTAATGTTAATTTAGCAGAGAATTTGAACGATATTTAATCCGATATCTTCAAATGTATATATATATATAATATATAGAGTGGCGTCGAAACAATAATTGGTTTTAATTTTGGTTTATTTTTAAAACAGATAATTGCCAGTACTCCGAAGAATTGTTCTTCTGTAAAAAGTGTCTATTTTTTTAAATGGTTTGACTGTAAATTAAAACTTTATCTTTTGAATCTTGAAATACAATAATTGAAAATACCTTTTTGATAAGATTTGCAATATTATTACAAGCTGAGCCAATGAATATATTATGTAACATATGTTTTCGTCAGAGAAATATGGACTGTCGTCAAAGTTTAATACTTTAAATAATTTTTATCCCAAGAGTTCATGTACATGTCAGAGACGACAGACCCTTTTGAACCATAGAATAATTTAAAGAACTTCCAAAAAACGGGAAAACGGGGGAATTTCGGTATGAGTTGTGGATCTTGAACATTTTATGGTGTCTAACATTCAACGTCCCAATTAAATATTACTATGGTTAAATGGGATTTATTTTGTGTGTAATTACCGAGTTTTGACTTAGGAAATAATGGTTTCTAGGATCACATTAGTAATTACAACCTACTTATTTTAGACGAAATAAAAAAATAATAATCTGTTCCTCAGGGAATTATGAGTTCAGAAGACATTTGGTGTTTCGTTGAAATTCAGGGAATTATATCCAGGGTTCTCGGAATGGCGAGCGAGGGAAAAAAATATGCGGAAGGTATTTCTGTAGACAATTGAAAAATGTAATTTTTCGTTACGTCTTACTTGCAAGGGTTTGATGGGACTTCACGATTTTAAAGAACATCGTATGCTCCAGTACAAAATTTTCGAGTTGATTTACAAAGTGGTTATAAATATTCTTACGTTGCTATATTTGCTGCATTGATTATATATGTATGTTGAATTCCGTAGCCAATTAAATGTCACGTGCAGGAATTTTCTTCCATACTGTCTTTCGCAGCTCCAATAATTATCTAAATGATGTGATTAAAATAAATTTTACAGCCGCTTTTTAAATCAGCATTTGCTTTTAAAGTTGTATATCAATTTGTAAATAGAAACCGGCCGGAAATCGGTTGTGTGGTGCGCTAAAATCTTTATAAAGTATTAAAATAGTGACATCCCACGCAAACTGAGACGCGTAATCTCTGGATGTTAAATTTGGTGATAAAAACATACTTTCCTCTGATTTCAATATACTTAGTCATCATTTAATATGTTAAGTTCTATTTGTTTCTCTACTGTGTAATATCCTGGGAAATAAATTCGTAGATTCGTGTTTTTAATTTTTTTATTTTGTAAATTTGGAAGTATAGATTTTGTTTTCACATTCGTTACGAGTTGAAAACACAGATTCATGAAATCTGCATAACAATCCAGACTTCTCCGCAGAATATCTTGTGTGGCGTTAAAGTTAAAATATTTAAAAAATATCTAGGAACAATTACGTAAAGCAATTTTCCATTTATTTTCTTATATATTCTGGACATTCAGTTCAAGTTTTGTATACACAGCCCAGACATCCGTATAGGCTGCAGACATCATTTCAGTGGTACCAATATAAATTATTTAAAATAATTACACTTGAGAGACTTATTAAACCTTGAATGTATGGTTTTGTGGGGAATGTTTTTCTAATTTTGCAGTATTGATTCAATACGCATTTTTGGTAATACACAGCATTTTTGACAACCAAACGTTTTTCTAAAATTTGCTTTGACGGTTATTTGCACAAATCTTTAGAGGTTTTTAGAGAAGTTATCCAATAGATCCATACTTCAAGAGGTATGTGCATGGTCTGCAAGAGTTTAGAGCAAATTTCAGAATTTTATTTTAAGAGATTGGCAACACTAAAATAAACAAAAATAATGTAAATGCCCCAAATTTTCAACGTGGAAAGGTTCAAAAGAAATTCTTGTAAAACATTCAGCTAAAATAAACCAGTGTTAAATAGTGAGAGCTAAATATGTAATTATTTTAGTCTCATTATTTTTCCGTAGTGACCGCGCCTAGAAAATACGCAATATCTTCAAAGTTAATAATACTTGGAACTACTGCTAATTCTACGAATTAAAAATTATTAGAAAATAAGTGCCGCATGTCCAGGAACTGACAACACTAAAAGGGAGTTTCCTCAACCTTGCTACACAGTAAACCAGAAATATTTGGCCCAGGACTGGCCCTAGCCGTATTTTTAAAATCTGTTTGGGATTTGGTATTGTCCGCTGGCGCTATAAAGGTGCGATGCGGGCTCGAAAATGTGGTAGTTACCTGGTTATACGTCGGTAACATATTGGTAAACCCCAGAGGTCAGATTCAGGACCAGTCCCGGGACATTGTACTATTTTTCATGGTTGCAAGATAATTGCCTTTGCTGGCCCTATATTGAATTCCCATGCAGAAGCCGATTTTCATATACAGGATAATTGCCACCACTGGTCCTAGATTAAATTCCCATGCAGGTTCTGTACAGGTTGAAGGATAATTGCCACGACTGGCCCTAAAATGTTTTCCCATGCAGATGCCGCCATTTTGAAATTGCGTAATTAACGTTCTTTCCTAATTACTACAATAATTTCAAAGTGTTATTTTTCATTTTTAAAACATTCCAGTAATTTATTTGTGAATTATATCAAAAGTCAAGGGAATACAAATGAACTTGTTTGTTCCAGTTGGGAAAAGTGTACATTTTTGCTTCAAAGCTTGTATAGATACAATTATGGGACATGAAAATCCTTCACCGATAAATATGCATAACTTTCTACTATCAAGAGGGTAATCTTCTAGCCCATTTAAATTAAGCAAAAATTTGCACTCAACACTACCTTTTTCAACATCATGTAAAGATGTTAAAATTACAATCTTAAACTCGTTGGTTAAAAAACAGTTATCGCCTTCAATAATAGACAGAACTACATTGTTATATGTACAATTCTTATTGTTAGATTTTATAACCAAATTTCCTATTTTATGTGATGCTGAAATAGAACAATTTTCCATTTCTCGCACCCTATTTACAACTTGCTGTACAAAATGTTTTTTAGAATGGACCATTTTTTTCAACGTTTGCATAACATTCTCGAATCCAAACGCACTGAATTTATCGAGACATCCAAAATTTTGTACATCATTGACTAAATGAGTTAATCCATGAACATTGTATACAATAAACTCAGGACCATAAAGAGATTTGCAATCAGTCACAAAATCAGTTAATAGCTGCTTAGCCAAATTAACACAATCGGCTAATTTTGCGTTTGGGCTAACCGAAATAAATATAGCTCCACTATGTTTTAAAAAATTTCTGTAAAGTAGAGCAGGCAAAACATTTTTTAGAACAACTAATCTATAATAAAGTAAAAATGATCTATATTCTGTGGCCTTGTAATGGTCCAATTCCCGTAAAGATCTTGCTTTACGAGCAAACTCTTCGGGAATAAATGGAACCAGCATAACGAACTTGTTGGAGAGAATATCTACACTACGAGAGGGCAATCGTACCTTTAATGGCCCTTTCACCCAGTTCTGTTATAACTTGCGAGTTACACCTAAACACACAAGGTGCATGTAGTCAAGAGGAAACTGTGAAACCAATCCAATTTTTAATTCGTTTAAAGGAGAGGTTCCACAGTGATGCTCCTCCTGACTTTGATCTCTGAAGCTGTTGTCCGTTCGAAGTTTGCAATTTATTTCAGGGTATGTAACACAACCCAACCATAAACGCTCCTGTTCGCACTTCTCACAGGAAAAATACCCGTTATGAGTTTTTATACATTTTAAGAAACTACGTGCTGGGGCATCTGCTATGAAACACAGTATGCTAAATTTATAACTATTGTCTTCAAAAATTACTCCATTTTTTTCAAGCAATTGTACTTCCTCAATGAATTATTTCAAATATGACGCTAAACACTTGGGCTTACTTTTCCCCTCAAATATGGCTATAACAAATGGTGTTTGATTAATTGACTGGTTGCAAATCCCCAACATTGGCCAAAACTGTCTATTATTACTCCTACTGATTGGAAGGCCATCACAGCCAACAGTAATACTTAGTTCAGTTCCCAAGGAATTGAAACCACATTTTAATCTAGAAATAATGTTAGATAGAATACCAAAATAATAAAAATCACCGCCACAAATATTTTCTGAACTGACGTTTCGTGGTGTTTCCAACAAAGTTCTAGCAGTTCTGGGAAGTTGAACTGTTACATAAGGCTGTAGAATGTTTAACAACGAATCTATTGAATTATGTGTTACATTGAATCTACAACTCCATTCTGCTAAAGTTTGTTTCAATGATGCATTACCATCTTTAATGTCACTATCACTATCGCTACTAAACAAATTATCATTAAAAGACGATTCCAAGTAATTATCTTCGCAAATTCTTTCTTGAACACATTCACTGTAACTCACTACTGCTGAAGTACGTTCAGAGTTTACTTGATTAATTTCCTGCTCACGTTTACTGGTAGGTGCTTCACTCTGGCTTCGAACAGTAGATAACAAAGCTGACACAGTTGAAGCAATCCTTCGACGCCTGCAGCGTTTTTCTGAACTTATTTATGCATATCTAGTTGTTAGGGCACGCTTGTTTGTTTCTCCTCGCTCGCCCACCATTTCGATCTCCTGAACCCAAAAACCACTTTCAAACGTGTTGCTCAATATCCGCCTCCGATGGTTCGCTGACTTCAGGGGATTTTCGCACAGCAGCTATATAGAAAAGTAAAAATATATGTACATAGAATAATATCCCTACAAATGTTACGTTCGCATGTGTAACCCTCACCGACAACACAAGACATTAATCGATGATTTTTAAAAGCAATTTTAGTCCTGGTCCCGCCGAAGGTCATCGCATTTGCTAAATCAGTGTTGTGCCCACATATTCCCTTCAGGAACCTAGCCTATCATTTCGAAAACCTTCTTTAAATCTTATTAATAGTGGTATGAATTCATTCAAATGTAAACATTTTATGCAAAAACTCATTCGAACTCACTAATTGTAAGCGATTTTCGGCATTATTCAACCACACGCTAAAATCAGTGAATTGATTAATACTTGTACACGGTAAAGGTATACCAAGATCTGACTCATCGATTGGAAGTTCCGAAGATCCAATTGAAACCATACGAGAGATGTGAGCGATGTCTTCCTATAGTTGAAGAAACTGATTTGTCAAAACTTCTTGAAACCCTGGAATATATACAACACAATATAATAATATTTATTATTTAGCTAACGTTTTCACCACAAATTAAAAACCAGATGATAATTATTTGTTATTGAAATATTTGATAAACCCGATTAGGCAATACTTCGAACTTCAAGCGTAAGCGATTCGATTCTGTCCTCTAGTAAGCCATTTGTTTGGGAATTATTGCCCATGGGCATTACAAGTTCGTGAAACGCTCCACCTGCATTCACATTTTCACCTACCGCTTGATCTTCGACTGTGTTCAAATCTGTTCAAACAGTATTGTATACTTTCAGTTCTACAGATTTGTTTTAAAAATTGGTACTACCTCTATAGTTTTATATTTTAGTTCTCTACCTATAAATGTTACCAAATCCAGCATCTGATTTGTCTGAAACAAATAAATTGCCAAGAAACCCAAACGGATTCTCCAAATTATCCGTTACGTAATTATCCTCCAGCAAAGGCTCACTACTTCCGGAAGAGGACGAAGAACAAATAACGGCTGAAGAGGTCGTGCTGGGGTGGTCAACACCGTGTAAAGAACGAAAATTGTCTTGTTAGTCTTTAGCAGTAACGGGACGTCTCTTACGAAGTCGGCGCTTGAACGGCAAATCTGATTTTCCATCGGATTCTGTCAGCTCTACATCTGTTTGTTCTACAGCTTTATCAGCTGCAATATGCGCTTGCTCGTATGTATCTGTAAAGGGTATTATAATTTCAGAATGTGTGAATTTGTGTTTCAAAATCAAACAGCAATTGATTTTCACCCTGAATTTCCCTAAATAAACACTATTGCAATATTTGTGAATTACTATTAAAAATCAGCAAATATTCAAGTAAAATTGAAAAAAGGAAAATAAATTATTTTTTGAAATGTATATTTAATTCATATTGTTCGAATCATAATTAGAAAATGTGATTAAAATGAACTTGAACTTACCAAATTTTCCTGCTTTTTCTCGAACCTTACAATCGTAAATCATCCATTCGACTTTAGGGTAAAGGGAAGGATCCACGCACTTTTGAATGAATCTAGAGTTCTTCAAGTCGTACACATTTGTAGGCCAGTGACATTTAGTATATTTTTCGAAAAGCCAGTTTGATGGTACAGCTTCTATACTACTGTCTTTAGAAAAGTCCACAACATAAAAGCACGGGTTCATTTTAAGTCCGTATTCTTTCTGAAAAATGTGTAGTACTCCTCACGAACTACGGTAAATGTGTCACGACTTTCAAATGCCGTAAAGAATCACACATATGGGTATTTTAAAATCAGCCACTGCTAATTTATAACGGACGGAGTTTTTAGGAGGTGTGTACATATATGAATGGCGTCAATAACTGGGCTACCAATGTCGCGCCAGAAATCTAAGGTTGTGGCGTTTTTGCCTTATGGGTTTATTTTGGCAACACGTGCTGAACCGTGAAACCAATAGTTTCCGTAGTAATACATATGCCAAGGACAATACTGAAGAGGACCACATATGGCTTGCCATGATTTCCCCTTGATTTAATTTTCTTCCGAATGACGGACTGCTCCCAAACATTTGCCACTGATAGACGTTTAGTTTGAACCACAGGTTATCCGTAAAATTCTCATTTCTGTGATGCTATTATTGGACCAGCCCTGGTACCAATACTGTTAGCTTTCTGGCTTACCAATATTGGACCGTTTGCTGGCGACCAGATTTCACTTGGTGACGAACCATAACTGGCTGCATGAATTGTAGCGGAAAATATGAATACCCTAAACTTCCACCATCGCCCCAAGTATTTCCCAGAATAAGACAAATCAGCTTATTGTGGTAAAACTCTGGTTTGCCATAGAATTTTCCATGCCAACATGTAGCCATAAATAACTGAATGGGACCGGTCCTGGGCCAGGTTTTGTTGTTTACTGGGTATGAACCAACGAGTCATGCCGAAAATTCTCGAAGTAGGAAAAATTCAAATCATATAATTATTTGAAAAAATTTCTACTAAAATAAAGCATTGTTGAATTGAAAATTTAGTAATAATTTCAATAATTATTTGAGTGTGATTACTTTTCCTGAGTGACGACTTCTTAACAAACGTATCAAAATCTTCGCAGTTAATAATACTCCATCATTTTAGTTTGCGAGGAAATATTATTATTTCAGTAATTTATAAATAAATTAAAATTGAAAACAAAATCTGGTTCACGATAAGCTACGAATAGGATTTTCGGCAATATCTCCTGATGCTCTTTATATGTGTAACTGTATTTTTCACCTTAAAAGTTGGGGCTCAAAATTATAGTTGAATATGGTATAATAATAAAATAAAATAAAAATATTATATTATTATAATAAAATAAATATATAAATATAGTAGAATTTGTCTTATTCTGTTATAGTTCAGAATTGTGGGTATAACTATACGTCAGGACAGCAGAGCAAAGCCTGGATTACTTTTGAAGAAGTAAAAATTTAAAAATCAATTTAATTTAAATGGGAATTCATAAATATTGAAAAATAATCTCCGCTTGTCAATAATTGGCTTTAAGTTTAGAGAAAACAATCTAGCTTTTTTAATCTCGTTGTAACCAAGTTCTTCAAATTTTGCCGTTTGTGTTATTTGAAGTATTTTAAACAGTGTTGCATATATTGGAATGATTTAGTTTATACATTAGTTAATTTAAAATATATTTCTAGTGGGATACAAACTGAATGCTCTGTCGTGTATGTTAGTTCGAGGTAGAGAAATAGTATGTATTGCGTGGAAATTTTGCAAATTTGTATTATCTTTTAGGAGAATTATTTCTCCAATTTGAGCAATGCAAAATCACTGTGATATAAAATTATATTCAACGGGAGAATGTTTTAAAATACACAAGAATGTACAATCTATCTATTATCCAGGCAAATCTAATAAGGCGTTTTAAGAATATTTAAACGGCGTTGAAACCAAACAATTTAATCACGGAAGGCACCAATGGATTTGGAAACACAATTTCGGGACATTGGTATTAAAATTTGAAAATCCAGTCCGAGATTGGTATTTATAATTTTATTAGATTTTTGTCATTTAATCTTTTAGTTCGTGTTTACCTTTAATAACAGAGTCAGTGCTCGGCACGGGTATGGGTAATACTCGGGTAAACGGGTACGGGTACGGGTATGGGTACCACCCGGGTACAGATTTTGTGTACCCGAACAATTCCGGGTACTACCCGGGTACACTTCGGTAGGCTCAAAATTTCGGGTACGGATACGGGTATGGGTACGGGTACAAGGATTTCAAAATGGGTATATACCCACCGGGTACGGGTATAATGGGGTCATTTACTCGTACCCGCGACCATTGTACCCGAGTATTTGGATACATTGAGATTTTACACATTTTGATTAATTTTCTGCCATCATGCCCGTATGTTGGAAACATCTGTCGGTATTTTTAGTATTTCTGAATACATTTAGCTTATTGTTAATAACCTTATAACCTTACAACATACAGTAAATGTATTTTAAACTGTGTAGCTAAAATATGCTTTTGGGGAACGTTTTAGAAAGCATAATAAATAAAAAGACGAGGAATAATAATAATAATAATAATAATATTCGCCCAAACAGGGGGCACATTTTATTCTTGCACTTAACCATGAGTCATCATGCCATACACAATTTTGAGAACTTGTGAAGTTACAACTGAGAAGCTTATACCGGCTCTCTTCGGTTTTTTATAGAGTGGTGGGAATCACATGTACAGGGTGTCGTACATATTTCTTCCCCTTATATGAGGCACAGAGCTAGACTAGTGGGACAAACACCCCTCAGTCCATTCCTCCCATTAAGGGAGTATATCACTAGTCTTTGCTCCAGCCGAGGAAATGTAGAGTAGGAGATAATTGGGAAGGAGAGGAGGTATTGGGTTAGTTGAAGGAGATTAACGGACGCTCATTAGACTGGAATGTCTAGCGAGCAATGCAGATTGGCAGCTTCTCCTGGTTCCTCTCCGTCTAAAGGATGTCCACTGCTAGTTCCCCTTGTGCATCCAGGCCATGGTTTCAGTCTTCAGAGTGCAAGCCCCTTTCACGCCCTTCTCCTCACCCCACCCAAAGCTATAGTAGAAGATAGAAAGAGCAGTGGAAATTATTAAAGTATCAGAGCTTTACTGGAATCGAAACCGACTCCAGCCGCAACGAACGGGACGCTCTGACAACTCAGCCACCCTGCCTGGCAAGACGAGGAATAATAACAAAATAGAAGTGGAGAATAGGATTTAACAAAATTTTATACTAATCGTCTTCATAATTTAGTATTTTGACACTAATTACATAAAGAGTCTGTGTGACACACTGATGATACTTATTAGCAACAATTAATACAATTTACAAATTTCAGTTCTGAAAAAGTTGGATGGCAAGTTATTTTGTGTTATTGGCAGTTGATTAGGACAAGGCGGATATTTGTAATAAGATATTATTGAGTAATATTTAGACAGAGCTACTGAGATACGAAAATTAGTGGAAAAGGTCGAATACATCAAGAAGTGAAAATTCGAGTCGCCAAGTCTCAAGCAAAAACATCATGTTAGTTATCTCTATGCACAAAAATACATGTACATGTGGGCTGGGTGCCACACAATACTTATCAGCTCATCACCCCATAAGCAATCAAACAAAGATAATAGTAATTTTATTTTCGCTTCTTAAAAACGCTTCTAGTTTTTCTACTCTTTAATGAAAATATACAATTTCAAATACCGCTCTAGATAGTCAAAATTACACATTAAGGTGTCATACATTATTACATTTCACGTACTATGTATTACATTGAGATAAATCTGGTTAAAGTACCCGGGTACGAGTACGGGTACAACACTGAGATACCCGAGTATGGGTACAATTTTCGAGTATTTTTCGGGTACGGGTACAATGCGGGTACAGGTACATGGGTTGAGAGTACATTTAGGGTACGGGTACGAAACATTTGTACCCGGATACTCGGGTATGGGTACGGGTATAGATACCAGATATTGCAATACCCGCATTTCGGGTACGGATACGGGTACGGGTACCAATTTTTCGTACCCGTGCCGAGCACTGAACAGATTTGTACTAAATGAATATATTATAAAAACAACCAGGAATACCTTATGATTTCTATCTTTTTCAGATCTTGTGAAATCTATAAAAGGAAAAAGGTAAATCGAATAATTTTTTATAATTTATAATATCGTAACTATTAATTGGAATTTGTAATAATTAGACTCGATTTTACAGTGGCGTCCATTTGAAACTCGACTTGAAGGACGTACTAGATACCTGATCTCAAGGTTAGATTTAAATTTGGATGTAGTTTAAACACTGCGTTTTCTGTTAAGCTTACTCTACAGAAAATCCTGACGTGCAATTGTTTCAAGGAAAATACTAACACAATCAATTTTGATCAACGTTGGCCCCTCTCAAACTAAAATGACGGAAGTGTTATTAACTGTGAAGATGTTGATCGTAATCTCTAAACGTTCATTTCACTGCTGCATCGTATTACCCTCGCTGTAGAAATTCTAGGTAGAAATTCCCACTGAACCTGTACAAATAATGTTCCGCAAGATCATTGAAAATAGATGTAGTGGTGTCGAAGCAAATAAAGTTTCCAGTTTTTTGCTTTGATTTTTAAACAATTTTGCTTCATAACTATTGGAATTCAGGACGTAACATCTAGTGTTTGGATGTTTAAACACTTTGAAAATATCAAGACGCAATTTTAATGAGCACTTGATATTATTTTAATGGGATTAAATTTACAAGCAAGTATTAATTTCCTATAATTTTTTGCAGGAACTTCCGTATGTAATGCTGAAAGGGGCCGAACTGCAACGAATAGCTAACGATATGTGTCAAATTCATTTCCGAGGATTTCGTTTTATAACATAGGAAACTAAAATCAGGAAATTGATAAATACATTTTAAAAACAAAATTTACGCTAACTTAAAAAAACTAAGCCGGTGAAAAAATGGAATCTGCATATTCAATAAAAGTTTTCGCCCTGTAA
Organism: Allacma fusca; assembly: GCA_947179485.1. NCBI lineage: Eukaryota > Metazoa > Arthropoda > Collembola > Symphypleona > Sminthuridae > Allacma > Allacma fusca. Next base: position 46,797,476 of record OX359245.1, read on the forward strand.
CCTGCATAAGGGTGTAACATAAAATATGTGTGGTACTTTCTTTGCAGAAATCTTTTTGTCTGATTGATCCCATAAATTTTTTAGTTATTGCCATCACTGCTAGCATTATTTTTTGTTTGTAAGCCATTAACCCTTAAGTGTTAAATTGGCAAATAATTTTTATTACTGTTGTATGTACCACTATCAATGTTGCTTCTACTGACCAGAAATATATTAAGTGGCGTCAAAACAATAGTTGGTTTCAATTTTCGCTTATTTTTAAAACAAACAATTATCAGTACTCCAAGGAATGTTCTTCTATGAAAACTGGATGTTTTATCAAAGATTTGACAAACAAATTAAAACATTATCGTTGGAATCTTTAAATGCAATTCCGAATCCCTGTTTTCATATTTGTCTGCCCACAAATAACAAATTCAGAATTGTGTGCATTTATTTCTTCAGTTTGACGCACATAGTGAATTGCCAAATCCAATTTTAAAATAAAATCAAACTACTAAGATTTTAATAGTACATAAACGGGGTTGTTGTTATTATGTGGTCGTATCTACAACGATGCACTTGTTGCTTTCAAAGAAAATATTTTCTGGCGTTAAAGTTTAACATATTAAATAATTTTTATCCCATGAATTATTCAGTATAATTGACATTTCAGGGTCGATGGTCCCTTTTGAATCATACAATAAGTTAGAGTGCTCCCAAAACCACTTAGCCCCGGGAGAATTTCTGGAAAGAATTGTGAATCTTGAACACTTTAGAGTGGCTCACGTTCAAGGAATCAATTAAATTCTAACTATGGTTAAGTGGGATTTATTTCTTGTGTAATCGGCTTATTCCACGCTTGAATTTGCAAATAAAGGTCTGCAGGAACACGCTAGCATTTACAATCTCCTGAAAAACCAACCTTTTTCGACGAAATAAAAAACAATATGTTCCTCATGGAATTATCAGTTCGGAAGACATTTGGTGTTTCGTTGAAATTCAGGAAATTATATCCAGGGTTCTCGGAATTGCGAACGAGTAAAAATAAATATTCAGAATTTCTGTAGTCAGATGAGAAATTTAATGTTTCTTTACGTCCGGGTTTGCCCGGGTTTGGGGGGATTTGACGATTTTAAAGAACATGGTATGCGCCAGTACAAAATTTTCAAATTGATTTACAAAGTGGTCCTAAATATTCATACGTATTTGCTGTATTGGTTCAATAGTTTTGATTCCGGAGCCAATTAAATATCAAGTGTATACTGACGTTCATAATTGTCTAAAAATGTAGTGATTGATATAAATTTGAGAGACGCTTTTTAAATCAGCATTTGCATTTAAAGGTGCATATACCTTTGGAAATAGAAACAGAAAAGATTTTGCCGGATATCGGTGATGCGCTAAAAAATTCTATAAAGTATTAAGATAGTGACATATCCCTCGCAAACTGAGACGGATATGTTATTAACTGTAAAGGTGTTGATACATAATCTCAGGACTTTTTTGCTGAAAAAAATATATTTTCCTCTGATTTCAATATACAGTAAAACCTGTACAGTAAAACCTGTATATAGTGGTTTCTCTAGGGAACCTAATATTTGACCACTATGTACAGTTACCACTATACTCAGTAAAGTGGTCATGAAGCACTATATAGGGTGCATATATTAAATGAATATTTTAACGCGTTTAAGAAGACATAATTGAAACGGTCGCAATTTTTTACAAATAACTAATTTTTGACCGTTTAAAATTTTTCAACTTGTGTTGAGCAAGATATTCTGTATAACGATAATTATATATAGTAATTCTAAATATTGTTTTTGAATACTACGTGAAATAGCTACCAACTATCGTAAATTACTTTATTATTGACGCTGGCAGATTCTCCGCAAATATAATTTAAACAAATATAATGTTTCTTCTTCCAAGTCAATCCAACCATTGCTTGCTGGCAATCCTGACTACCAATTTCACTTTGAGATCTTCCAATAATTCTAATATTCTCTATTTTTTCGAAATGGAAATCAAAGTGTTCTTGCACTGTGCGTGGTATAGAGGTATGGTTCCGGGAATATGCTTTATTTAAGAAACCGTAATCTAGAATACTCTTAGAAATCTATAGAAATTATGAGCGACGATTTCGTCTGCACATGGTTTTTAATGCTGACCACTGTATTCAGAGTTCGAAGCATGCATTTCGTAATGAATGGACATAAGCCCGGGTCCATTATTGACAGGGGACCACTATAGAGAAAACCACTGTATACAGGGTTAACGTAATGTTAAATCATAGGGCGCATGACGGGGACACATGATACTGGCCACTGTGAACAGGAGACCACTGTATAGGTGGTCACTATATACAGGTTTTACTGTATATAGTGGTTTTCCTAGGGACGCCAAAATTTGTCCACTATAAACAGGGACCACTATATAAGTATATAGTGGTCAGGGGTCACTATATAAATACATGCACATATACGTATACCAGCACGAACCAACCAAAGTTTTACTTTTGAAGGTATTGAAGATCAGTTATTCTACTTTTTTTAAATAATCACTAATTTTATTATTAATAACAAATCATTTAGATACAATGGACATAATAAATAAGCATTTGATTTAGTACAGATACACTGGGGTGCAATGATGTTGGAACAACGTAAACTCTGAGACTCAGGGTCTAAATAATCTTAGAGTTGTCAAATTATCTATAAAGTTTTTTCTTCCTTTTCTTCAGTTTTTTATGCTGATCATAAATCTGCAAAAAAAATTTGAAAACAAAAATTTTTTACATGAAAAAATGAACAAAAACAAAAAAGCATCCAATTATTTTGTTTTTGTTCATTTTTTCATATAAAAAATTTTTGTTTCCAAATTTTTTTTGCAGATTTATGATCAGCATAAAAAACTGAAGAAAAGGAAGAAAAAACCTTATAGATAAGTTGATAACTCTAAAATTATTTAGACCCCGAGTCTCAGAGTTTACTTTGTTCCAACATCATTGCACCCCAGTGTACATACAATACGAAACCTCTGAAAATAAAAACGTAGTCCAAATGCCTGTAATTGAGTTAAATTTGAGCACCCGTGTTATTGGTTCGGGTTCGCGCGAGTTGTATTCCTTCTTTCTGACTGGGTGACCACTATATACAGGTACTTCAAGCTGCATTTTTAACTGAAGGGGTTTGATTATTAGCTCACTATAAGCAGGTTTCCACTACATAGAAAGCCACTATATAGAGGGAGTTTCCTATGTTAAAGGATAGGAGGTGGGACCGGGATGTAAAATGTATCCACTATAAACAGGAATCCACTATATGAACGGCCACTATATACAGGTTTTACTGTAGTCTTCATTTAATACGTTAACTGCTATCCATTTTGTTAGTGCGTAATATCCTCGGAAATAAAAACGACATTGTCAGTTCAAAAGTATTTTAAACTTCTTTTTATTTCGTTTCGACAAAATAAATTTTGCTTCAAAACTACTCTCTCCAAAAAAATAAAAAATAAAATTAATAAGATTATTAATATTATGTGTCAATAGATACTAGCGCTAATTCTCAAGATCATAAATATTGAGTAAAGCTCAAACTCCTCAAAGTGAGAAGACACCTTGCTTGTATTTGTAACTACAGATTTTATTTTCACAGCCTTTACAACCTAAAATCGGGTCAAGGAATATACCTGTTTCAAGGTAAAAACTGTCCCGGTAGAATGTATTGTGTGGCGTGAATGTTAAAATATTTAAGAGAATATCTTGGGGCGATTACAAATAGCAATTTATTTTATTATAATTAAACCTCTTAGCAATACAATTCATTTTTCGTATATTCTAGGCATTTTTCATTTACTTCCAAATTGTAGGGAATCTGGTGATATCAGAATATCGTTTTTTTTCGGGCATTTTTCAACACATTCCTCACAAATTTAAACCAGGAAAATTCCAAGTCCAAGTTTTGTACGCAGCCCAGACGCTCTTAAGGTTTGCAGACATTATTTCAGTGGTTTACTACCAAATTAAATTATTTTGAACAAAATTACGCTTAAGTGACCTATTAAACCTTTAGTGTATGGTTTTGTTGCAAATGTTTTTCAAATTTTGTTGATTGATTGATCCAAAACATATTTTTGGTAATACACATTATTTTTGACAACCAAATGTTTTTCGACAGTTTGCCTTAACGCTTACTTGTGTAAGATTTGAGAGGCGTTCCGAGAAGTTATTCAATAAATCCATACTTCAAGAGTTCCGCTCATGATTTGTAATTAAAAGTAATGATTAAAAGCAAATTTTCAAAAATTTTATCTTCAGAGATTGACAACACTAAAATAAACTAAATAATATAAATGTTAATTTATATTGAAATACTTATGTAACAATCCACATATATAAAAACATAAAAATGCTGTAAGCGGTCCAGGACCAAAATACTAGCCTGAATAAAAATTTAATTAATTCCTATTTTAACATGCGATTTGTGCTTAAACGGTATTCTAATTTTTTGCTGGAATCTAGGAAAATAATGTACTATCAGTAATTACATGTTAAATATCAAAGTATCTCAGTGGCTAAATTTAGTTTCTTATAATGAGTTAGGCAGAGTTACTTTACTCCTTAACTTTCACGGCTTTAGGTGAATTTGGGTCCGGAATTTATTGGTATTTATTAATTGAGAACAAATCCCGAGAATCTTAAAATAAGAGAATTGTAAGCTAAATATTTTTATTTGCAGTAGAATCGTTGATATGTAAATCCCCAGTGTTAGTATTTTATGACAAAATACACTTGAGTAATTTATGACATACAGGTATTTTTTTATTCATAACTTGCATGTTAAATCCCATGAGAAATTTCCCTGGTCTTATTAAAAATATAAACTTGGCATTAGTTCAAATGCTTATCAATGACTCCAATGCCAACGGCGTCAAACTTAATGGTTTCATAAGTTTCCCTTAAAATATAATTGTCATGCTTAACATGTTGTAAGTAACTTCTCTTGCAAAATATTCATCTAGATTATTTTGAACTGTTAATGTTTATTTGGCAAAGGAGTAAGATCTTTAGGAAATCGGCATGTAAAAAAATATTTTATTTTCTCAAACTATTTGATGCATCTACTTTGAAAATCTGGCTCTATGGGAATGAAAATAAAATCAAACTACTGCGCTTTTAATTGCACATTAACGGGATTATAGTTATCATATAAAAAGAACTCGTTCTAATTGCTGCTTGCTTGATAGAGGTATCGATTGAGTTTTAATTTCTTAAAAGGGAATTTATTTCTTATGATTCGGCACAATTAATTTTCCTTCAAAACTTCTGATTTTTAAAGCTATGCCAAATAATTGGTCTGTCTCGAAAATACATTAGGGAAAAATACAAAAAAAACAAACTACCACGGAAAATTTATTCAAAAAGTAAATTTTCCCATACATGGTAATGTCAACTGAATTGTTTTTCACATCCTCGTTTTTAATTGGCAAGTAGTATGATCTTTTGCTACAGTATACTGTAATAACTTTAGATCAATTAGTAATATTAACAGAGGTTATTGACACAACCATACCTGCAAGATTTTAGCTTCTACTGAAAAATTTGCTCAGTGGCGTGAAAGCAAAATTGTTTTTATTTTTAAAAATGTTTTCCTTAATGTGCATAATTGACAAGGCTGTTAATATTATAAGAGTTGATTAACCCTTAAGTTAGTCCTCAAGATCACAAGTATAAATTGAAAGATGCTGTGATTGTTTAGATTTTATGTCATAATATGCGTTTGCGTCAAGAAGGGTGTATATTTGAGTTCTATATTATAGTAAATACAGCTGAAAATGCTAAATGACAGTCAAAAGGAGCAGACACGACGTTTCCGTTGTAATTGTACAATTATTTTATATATAACCGCTACAAGGGATTTCCACAACCCAAATCTAGTCCTTAATGTAGAAAAAATTATTTAGAAATCATGTTGATTATTATTAAAATCAGATCCATAATTTTTCTAACAATGAGACTATAAAAGCTAGTGGTTTTTCTTTGTTCAAAGCTAAAATATAGCCAAGTGACACATTTGTTTTCCCAATTTTTAATTCTCAGTACAAATTTGTTTGCAAAGTTCCACTTCTTCAAACCAAATCCTGGTTTTACTTTATTTCTTTGAGAAAGATATACCAAGAGGTTTTGTGTTCACGTAACGATTCAAACTTGGAAATATTTGGAATAAATTGTGTGTAAAAAATGTGGAAGTTTAATGTTTCTGGATCATTTACTTTTTACCTTTTTGGGGTTGACTTTTGAAACGATTCTAAAAAAAACATGATATTAAGTATGAACATCAAAATTTCAAACCAATTTTCACAAGTCTTACATTTTCCTGCATAACTGAAGCTAGTGCTGCAACTGTTTCGTTCCTGAAACGAAAAATTTCGTTTTGCTTCATTTCGTTTCAGTTTGTTTCACCAAAATTTCAGTTTCAGTTTGGGGCGAAATGAACGTTTCAGTTCGGCTTCTGAAACAAAACAAAACAGCCCTAATGAAACGTGTTTCAAGCGTTTCAATGCACACGTCATCTCATATTCTCAAAGGAAATTTGTCGTGGGAATTGTGTAATACTAATGCATTTTTGGCTTCGCATATTCAATCGCTAGCTATCAAAATAAATACAGAACCGCATGCTTCGGCATTCGTAAGCTCTTATTTTGTCGGATATATTTTCTACAAATAATTTTAAACTCAATTCGTTCCTTATGGAGTGAATAACTAAACCAAGCTAAATTTTTTGTAGTTAACACCCCAATCTAAGAACAAAATCCATGCGCCTAAAAAACAGGATTAAAAGAAAGTCGTCAACATTTTGTTTCCAGGAAGAGTTTCAACTTTTTTTCCCGTTTGATCTACAGTATTTGGCAAGTGGCAACAAAAGTACCGATAAAATTTGTTACGATATACTGTAAAGAGCTGCAAATCATTACCCATAAATAATATGATTTTTTTCGTGAACTATTAATCAATTATAAGAAGCTACAATTAATCAGTATCTCACAAAGTTTAAAGTGATACGATGTAAAGTATACCACTGCTGAAACATTCATCCCATTTTGTTACAATATTTGTACTGTAATAATTGGGTGCGCCTGAAACAATCGTTTTGTGTTCCGTTTCAGTTCATTAAATAACAATTAAACGAAATGAAACACATTTTTTCGAACTGAAACGAAACCTGAAATTCGTTCCATTCCAGTATGCAAACTGACATGAAACGAAGTTTTTGAATCAAACGGAAACACCTGCAGCACTACTTGAAGCATTGGTTTTTTACAATTAGTTTTGTATCGAATTACTCCATAAAGCAATTGTAACACACAATGCCACACACGAAATTTTGTAAACTATGTGAAAGCCTTGATATTTTAATAAATTAATTTCATCGTTTTTTCATTTTGAATCGTCTTTTAAACGTACGAATATACCAGTAATTTCAAAAGCAAAACTTCCTTGAAGAAAATCTTCTGTATGATTGGTGAATTAAAATTTTCTTTGAATTACTTATGAGCTTTTATTTATAAATTATTGAAATAGAAGCATCTTACGCAAACTAAAATTAAGCAAGTGTTATTGACAGTAAAGATGTTCCTGGAAAGTCCGAAAATATTTGAATTTACAGATAAAAACATTTACCACTGATTCCTTAATACCCATTTTGAAATAAAGATAAAAAGATGCACATGTGCAGACTTTTAAATTACATCATTGAATTTTTAAAATTTACCGCATGAATCAGTCCTTTCCTGCAGAATAGATACAGTGGCGTGGATTCAAAAGAATGTTTTTGTATTTTAATGCATGTATTTCGGTAAAATAAATTTTGCTTCAAGGGTAATGATTTTCAGGACGTAATTAGTAGTGAGATTGGTATTTTCATACATTTCAAAAATATTACAAAGCAATTTAAATGAGCATGTAGGAAATTAATAGGATTCAATATGCGAACAAAACCCACACGGGCTTTGGTTGGGTACGAGTAAATAATATTACGTTTGAAGTCGAACCGGTACGGCCTTTCGGTAGCGGAGGATTCGTCGGAGTCAAGAAAGAAAGTTAGTGAAAATTTGGGATGACTGAAGTGTTATTAACTGTAAATATTTTACTCAGTAGTCTCTAAACGTTGAATTTAACAATGAATCATATTTTCCTCTGATTACGACGCCATCGTCATGTAATATCTTGCACAAATTACTACCTACTGTAGGGAAGCTAATCAAGATGAAGAATAGATACGACGGTGTCGAGTCAAGAGCATTTTCACATTTTTTTTATCTCAATCCGACAAAATAAATTCTTGTTAAAAACTACGGATTTTCAGAGCTATGTAAAATGCCTTGTCTTTACCTCGAAAGTATGTTCGTACAAACCCCCCATACATAGTAATATGAGTTAGTTTTTAATTGGCAAATAGTGTTATATCTTGCAAAGGACAAGGTTCGGATTTTTATGGGAAGATTCTTCCCAGGGAAAAATATATTTCTGGCAGGAAAAATTTCAAAGGGAAGGAGTTTATTTTCATGAACAGGGATTTTTAAAATCGTTGCGCTTTTTTGGCAGGGATTTTCAAATTTGTTGGCGTGTTTCCGGGGAATTTGTTATTGAAACAGGAATTTATTGATTCATTGGGCATGGATTTCAGGTCTGGCAGGGAATTTGTTTTGCCAACAAGGATTTTGAAAATCGTTTATATTTTAGGTGGTCACTCTCATCTCGATGGATGAGAGGAGACTGATCAGGTCTCCAATGGGCCCATTGCAGATTTCCCTGTACAAGTTACTGTGGGCGACTAAACAAAGCGTCCTGATGCAATTGAATAATACATCAGGTCACTTATACTCGCCTGTTCAAGGAGATTTATATCTACCAGGCATGCTTTTAAATAAATATTTCTAATTAAATTAAAAGCTGGACAAGTTGTCAGGAAGTGAAGAGCATTCTCATCCTCCATGCCACAGAATGTGCAGAGAGGATAGCTGACAATTCCAGTTTCGTGATGATGTTTTTGGAATCTACCATGACCACAAATGACCTCCACAAGCCATTTGATATGTACTCTGGAGAATCTAACAATCGATTCCTTGTCAAATAGTGGACTCCTAACTAATATATGGGCGTGAGCACCCGTTTTGCTGATACGCCAACGCTCAGTATGCATTGTTCGTAGCTTATTCCGAACAATGGATTTAATTACTGAGGTAGCTACAGGAATAGGAGGGCATGCTCGCGGTAAGGGAGTTACTGTTGAGCAGGCAGCTTTAGCTAACCTATCGGCCTCCTCATTACCAGCGAAGCTATTGTGACTCGGTATCCAGTGCAGTTGGACAGCATTATCTCTTGATAGTCTGTCCAGCTCCATAAGGCACTCGAATACAAGTCTAGACGTGGTGTAGGGACTCTTGAGAGCAACTAGAGAACTTTGACTATCACTTTAGAATGTGATGTTTTCAAAGCTTGTGCCAGTTGGAGCCAGCCATTTGGCCGAGCTAGTTATTGCAGATATTTCACATTGAAAAACCGTCGCAAAAGGGTCTAGAGGTATAGATTCACGACGCATGTTAGTGCAAGACGTTCCAACCCTTCTAGTAATTGTATAGCCACAGCCCGATGCTTGCCCTGTTTTAGAGCCATCATAGGAAACTATGCCTTTGGTTACAAGTGATAGATCTCTGGTCCACTCAGACATTTGTACTATAGTAATGTTTATGTCCGAGTCTATGAAGACGGGGACGGTGCTGTCACATTTGCGCATGAAAATGCTGTCAGCCTTCGACCAGGAGTCCCATAATCTAGTATGGCTGTGGGTCGTAAATGCCAAAGAGTCTCCTAGCCAGTTATCCCTGGCTCTGAGTCTGTGCATAGTACGTACAGCTATTCCTTGCAGATGTAGGTCTAGAGGTATGAAGCCAATGATAGCTTCGAATGTTGCCGTGGAAGTACTCTTACAAGCTCCAGTGATGCTTAGGCAAGCCTGCCTTTGCACTCTGATTAACTTTGTAAATGTGTACTTCACATTTACCGCAGGATACCAGACAACAACTGCGTATTCCATATAAGGTCTCACAATTGCTGTGTACATCCATCTGGTGATCTTTGGACCAATGCCCCACTTCTTACCAACCAAGCGTTTGACCGTGAGTAAAGATGAACTAGCCTTACTCGCAATGGAGAGACAATGCGCTCTCTATGTGAGATGACTATCTAGCAATACTCCTAGATATCTATAGCTTGGGTGTATGGTGATTTGGTTACCACGGTAGGATAAGTTTCTTAACCTCATACGTGTGTTCTTGGTAAAGATTATAGCAATCGTTTTATTGGGATTTAGGTTCAGGCCAGTGCGGGTACACCATTTATCGATAATGCCAAGACCTTTCATGGTCCTTTCCGCACATACACCAAAGTTTTTGCCTGCCTGAGCAAGAACCGCATCATCTACAAATCCTTGTGACAGAATTGAGGGCATTCTAGTTTGCAGCAGATAGAGAAGTTCATCCATAACAAGGTTCCAGATTATTGAGGAGTGCCCCTCTCTACTTTCCTCTCACTTTGTGAGCTTCTCAGATTCGAACAGACTATTCTGGATTGCAGCATGTGATTAATCCATCGATCCATAATCCACAGATCACATGGTCAATTCCAGCTTTGTTCATAGCGGAGTGCATAGCACGAAATAACAGATTGTTGCAGGCACCTTCTATATCCTCAAATATCGCTCTAACAATTTCCTTATTTTGAAGGGCCTTTTCCACATAGCTTACTAGTCGATGAAGAGCAGCTTCTGTGACGATCTTCTTAAATAAGCAAACTGATTGTTACTTCTGAGAGATTTTTGTAGTTGAGGGGTCCGGATATGGCGATAAACTAGTCTCTCAAGAGTTTTCAGTAGAAAAGAGGAAAGCGAGATTGGTCTCCAGGCAGCTGCAGACTCATAGCTCGCTTTCCCGGGCTTTGGAATGAGTATCACGGGCTTTTCTCCACTCAAGTGGAACATACCCAAGCGATATGCATCCTTTGTATATGGCATAAAGGTGGGGACTATGAATATCCAAACCCTTTTTGTAAGACAATCGGGGCGATATTATCAGCACCGGGAGCTTTGTATGGGCTGAAGGTACTTACAGCCCACTTCAGCCTGCTATAATTGACTATAGCATCTAATTCCGTCACATCCCGCAGGTTATGCTCCCAGGCCGTAATATTCGGCACCGGGCAGCTGGGGAAGTGGTGAGCTAGAAGCGCATCCAGTACTTCTTTATTATTACTACTAAATGTGTCATTCGAGAGCTTAAGTCGTGAGGGCAACTTATGGTTCTCAGTTGACAGTATTTAATGAAGTCTGGCCGCTACTGGTAAGCTTGAGATGTTTCCACAGTAGGTTTGCCAAGACTTTCGCTTTTCAGATCGGAGAACCGATTTGAATTTGTTTCTACATCTTTTATAGCACTCCCATACTGAGGAGTCACGATCAGACGGAGGGTATGCTGATCTCTAAAGACCGCGAGATCTTTTACGGAAAGCAGACAATTCATTTGTCCACCATGGGACTGTTTTCTGTCTAACGGATACCGCCTTTAGAGGACACGCCCTCTCAAAGCTAATTCTGATAGATGAAGCAATCTTCTGGGTAAAGGCGTGGCCCGCGGGTAAAAATTCGGGTCGGGCTTAGGCCCGACCCGCCCGTGCGGGTTATGGGCGGGTTTGGGTTTAGTGCTTTGTCATGTTGCAAGTTACGGATCGGGCTGGGTTTTTACAGTATTTCAACGGGCTGGGTCGGGTTGTACTTTATGCACATAATGCGGGTTACGGGCGGGTTCGGGCTGGACTTAAATATACTTTGGGCCCGCAAGCAACCCGCAAGCAACCCGCAAAACGTTTAAATTTCCAGATTTCGGATTTTCCCAATAGAGTTATATGGTTTGCGTCCATTTGAGCTCACATGTTTGTGCCTTTGTAACAGTTTGCTGTTACTGTTTCTGCTTCATCGTGTTTCGCGCTTATCGTGCTGTGGATGTGACTTGTAACGTTTTCATGTTGCTACTCTGAACTCAAAAGCATGTCGAATTTCTTATCACAGTTTCTTACAATTAGTTAACGATGAAAATGACAATATATATATCAAAACATAATATGACATGAATTAAAAATGAAACCAGCTACAATTATTTAAAAGGTTTGGAAAATATTTATTTTTCAATTTCTACGGTATACCCCCTTTTTAGCCAGGAGGGTGATTCAGGAATCGAATTAAAAGTACTGCAGACCGACCGAGAAGCGCATCAGATAGCGTTTCGCTAAACATTTGCGGGCCCCCGCGGGGCCCGCAAGCTGGGTCGGGCCGTGTCAACTGAAACCCGGCGGGCTGCGGTCTGGCGCGGGCCTAAAAAATTTCGGCCTGGACGGGGCGGGCCGATGTTACATAGGTTGAATTTCGGGTCGGGCGGGTTCGGGTTACGTGTTTGCGGGTAACAATCGGGTTGGGTTTGGGAACGGCCTGCGGGCCACGCCTTTACTTCTGGGCCTGACTCTCTAGTTCTTCACTGCTGAGAGGAGCTACCATTACAGAGTCTTTCATCAGAGTTAAGAGATTTTCATTTAGTTTGTTCCAGTCAGCCTTCCTGATATTCCTGGCTTTTACTGGCGGAGGTTTTGCTGTGGTCATCATAAATCCAATGTACAAAAGGTCCGACATAGATTCTCGATCTAGTACATTACATTGTCGAATTAGATCATGTTCCCAATTGTTAGAGATAGTAACATCTAGAACCTCCTCTGTGTCAGCAACTACATATGTGGGTTTATTACCCACATTGCATGTTCGAAGATGGTTAACTAATAGAAATTCCAGAAGTTGCTCCCCTCTTTGATTGATATCTGAGCTTCCCCAGACTGAGTGGTGAGCATTAGCATCTGCACCTAAGATCAGTGGAATGCTATTCTCGTTACAGTAATCAACTTACTGCATAAATGAATTACTTGGAATAGATTCAGAGTCGCCAGGACAGTAGTCACCAGGCCCTCCTTTCCATACAGTTGTGATGGCTACCAGGTCTCTGTCATTAAATTTATCGAGAGGTTTAGCAGTTGTTACATGTTGCTCGTTGTTGCAATGCAAGCTCTGGGAGCTTCATTCATTGTACCAACGAATATGTGATCTCTTTTGTCAAGGCCATAGATTTTGGTTTTGACCACATATGGTTCTTGAATGAGGAAAATAAAAAATGGGCCGAGCACATTTTGCTGCTGTTGTGCAAATGCAATGCATTATTTTGTTGCATCAATTGACGGTCGCGCCAATTCAATAATGAAGTTGACGCGTCACGACAGTGATGCAAGTTAATTTGGGTCGTTATGTTACGTTATGTTACTTGATCCGTGAGTGCGACTAGCATTCATTGACATGCACACATTTATGGAGTAGGGATGATGAAAGCTGATTGCATAACAGATACACATCAGCCTTCTTGCGCTCCCATTTCTTCATCCTTTTCTCAAAGCGTAGGGTACCCACGCTGTAGAAAAGCGTGAAGTCCTTCGCACGCAAAAACTCTACCGAGACAGGATCCATACCAATGATCCTGCTGCAACCTAGCAGTGGCGTCCCAGGGAAAGAGTTTTCAACCCATAGTTTTTTCCATCACGCCGTGCTTAGCCCAGGATTCTGAGTCCTGAGTTTTTTCAGGAACTCAGGAAACGGTAGCGCTGGGCCATTTGCACGGGTAAAGTAAGTTGTTAATTTCTCTGATTGCTCAGAGGGGACTTCAGCGGGTTTCCACGCCGTAAAGGTATGAGTCCCACAATGACTCACCCACTTCACGTGTGAACATTTCCTGACGACCCATTCACGAGTTGTGACAGTCAACTTTGATACGTCCCTTGGGTGTTAGTGTGGGTCCCTTCATCTGAAGGTTGTGCCCCGTACTAGCACCATCATTGTACCGCTTTTACAACTCTAGCGTGAAATGCTGGCAAGTCTTAGCGCTAATTTTCCTCCCTGCATGCTCACCCGCGAAGGTGATTATGGTGGAGTCCGTCAGCAATGGCGTCTCAGCAATTCCATCGTCTACCTTGAATGAGTCCTTAGGAGGTGCTGTAGAGCCAGCTCCAGAGGACTTCGTAGATGGGGGAGTGGGAAGGTCGGTGCGACCAAATTTCCGACTTTTCCTTCCATTCTCCTCAGCGCTTGATCCAGATCCACTCGGGTGAGGCCGGTTGCTTTCACTAGTGGATGGTTTTGAGGGAGGAGGGGCTAACGTTTTCGGTACTGAGATCTTTCAGGTACCTCCTCCTTTCCTTGCTGGTCAGCTTCCTGACTGCAGAGCTGGGCAATCGGGTGAAACTAGTGCCAGGAGTTTCCACCTCCAGGCCGGTAGCTTCCTTGACCGACTCCTGCTCAGTGTTGGGGTCCGAGTCGGGGCACCAGTGTCGGCTAAGAGTGAGGCTACAGCATCATCAGGAACTGTCACCTCCATTTCCTCTGTGGTCAGAGGCGAGAGAGGGTTGATGGTTTCCATGTCTGTAATAAACAGAAGGTTGTAATTAGACTTACAATAATGGAGACGACAGAGCATAGAGTGCATCATGTACTGATGTGCCCATCTATGCTTCATGTGATGGGAGGGCTGACTGAGCAGATTTCCCATTGCCCGTAATTGAGAGGAGCACACAGATGTGCTGTGTACAGGACTTGTACTTGTCAAGTATGTTACGGTAATGCACACTCTGTGTATACTTACATTGTATACCAAAGAATGGTGTATATAAGTAGTGCAGTGTACTCTACTGCATTGCATAGCCATTTGGCAGGTGTGTATTTGAGAGTCTGGGCAGGTGCGTGCTGAGGCACCTGTTTTGTTGTAATGAGTCACAGCACTCCTGCTATTCAGGGCACATCTTAATAGATGCGGCCAAGATGTCAGGAGAGCCGTGGCTCTCATACAACAACACATAGTAAGCCCTGCCACGCACCTGTCCCCACACTCACACACAGGATTCACAACAATCGTGAAACAATTAGAATTAAGGGTCAAGTGATCTGCTCTTACCTTGAGCTTGGGCACCTTGGATGTCCTGGTTGTCCATGTTCCGGGTAAGCTGCAGATCCTATTGACCCTTGAAGTTCCGTAAGAAAACACGAAGAAACTAATTCTTCCTACAGAGAGGTTAGAGAGACGTGCGTACACTTCGGTGGCGCGAACGCGAATAATCGTTGGCCTTATTTTCAGCAGGGATTTTGGAAATCGTTGAGGAACTCCCAGCCGGGAGATAATATTCAGCAGGGAAATTCCGAAATGATTTTCCAGGGATATTTACAGAAATCTGACCACTAGCAAAGAACTTATAGCCCTTGACCAATTTATATTATTTGCCACATTATTTTATGAATAAACTTCACCTGTGTTCATGGCTAACATCAAACTAAATGTCATAGTTTATGCTTTTCTGCACTATCTGTTAAAATACCTTGTGTGGCGTTAATGTGAAATGTTTAAAAAATATATAGGGGGCAATTGCAACTAGCAATTTATTTTATTGTATATAAAACCTCCAGCAATACATTTCAGTATTTCCGTATTTTAAAGCTATTCTCCATTAAATTGTGGTGAACCTGGTGTGACTGGAGTACGGTTAATTATGATACAATGGCATTGAGACGAAAATTTGGTAAACAAATGACGAAAAAGATTTTCGGCAATATATATTGGTTTTTGGATGTATACAATTGCATTTTGTCTCTTAAAGGATGTATAGAAATATAAATCAAAACTATAAACGATCACTATAAATAAAACTTGAACGCAAAATTAACGACAATCTGTAAAAAACGCCTGGGATGAGAACGGCAGATATTTTGTACAGCGTTAAAATTCAGCAAATCTGTATCATGTTTTTATTTTTAAGAAACATGTTCCAAATAGGAGTACAGGGGTGGCCCGTTCTATTTTTAACACTTTTATTCGTTACATTTTCAAAATTTGCACTTGTGGTGAATATTTTTAGTGTACTTGATGTGCTTGCCACCTTTCTTGGCTACAATTCTCAGGAGTGATTTCCAAGAATAGTGCACCCTGTTGATTGGGGACTAGTCCAGATCTCTCCACTCCTGTTTCGGGACTTTCGAAGTACCCATCTCAGTTGTAGGTCCCCCTCGTTGGACATGCTTTTTTAAGTTTCCTAACCCGAAGAAGTCCAAAGGGCTTACATCGGGTGACTTCACAGGAGTTTGACTATTACGGATGATATTTATACCCATTGTGGCCCGATGGGTTTCCGGGTAGGCTTGAGTCTTCCGGGCCGTATTTGAGGAGGCGGCACCCCGGTGAATGGTGACCTTTGAGACGTCACTGCCGTGGAGATGCAGGAGATGAGTCCGAACCAGGGACTTCAAAACGCGGTCAATATAGTATTGACCGTCATCCTTGGTTTTTTTCGGGACCTTCATCACCGGGAGTGTCCCCCTTCCACTAATTGCCCGTACCACCATGAAGGTCTTCACAAAGTTATCTTTATCAAATAACCATTCTTCTGGAATTTTTCTCCGGCGCTCTACGTCGCAAATTTTCCTCTTGGCCATCTGATTTTGTATATCTAATATTGCCTCGTCCAATGAAACAGGAAATTCCGACTTTGACCGCGTAGATAGCGGTCATACACGTTCCGGCAAGTTCACTTCCGGTTCTTCACAAGCCGTGAAGTCAGCTTAATATCTCGGCGGACTTCCTTCCTCAAACTTTTGATAATGCACTGCACGGTGGTCCTTGACACTTTTGCTCGGCTATCCATATTATTAAGGTCTAGATGAGGTCACTCCATTTGAGTAACATTCCAAACTTGATTAACTATGAATCGTGCTAAAAATGTAATTAATTGGATGAAAGCAAATAATAAAAGTCTCAAATGTAATCCACACAATTATTGAATAAGATAACCCGAAGGCTGATTATTTATTCAAAATGAAACTGAAAACGAAATGATAATTATTTCAACAATAACTTCAGAAACTTAAAAATAGAACAAAATGGGAATCTCGGAGGATTCTAAAAATCAAACAGAAAGGAATAACTCTCAGTCTAATACTGAAGTTCGCAAATAAGATTTGCACACACTTTAACACTGTCGTGTGTGATTCATACATCATTCCATAAGATGAGACGCGTCCAAAAGTGGAGCGTGAGAAGTCCCTCGTCAGGGATTCTTTACTCTGCTCTAGACACAGCTAGAGCTGACCTTTAACACTAATAACAATTTTATTACATGACTAAAATCACTTCTTACAACTACACTTCTTACAACTATGTATTCATACCTTACATCCCGGGGTCCGGGAAAAACATTTTGTCCTCAAAATGTGAACAATTTTATCATGAATAAAATATAAATGACCAAAAATTATGTCCAAATGATATCATAATAAGTACTTGTAAAGTACAAACCTGAAAGTGATAGAGTAGATAGTTACAGCAAGAGAAAAAGAGAGACAAAAGATTGGTTTTGTGTCTTTCATTTATACGTACACTTGATAATTTACAAGGAAGGCATTATCAAGTTTGCCTCACTATTGGAAGCCACTTAAAACTATGACAATTTGTTGAATTTCATAATTCTAAGCACTAAATACACTGACTAAAAATATTTTTAACACCACTATTTTATATACACAAGCACTTTATTGATGAAAGTCAATGAGCACGGGGGAAGGTAACAACGGGAGCAGGATGCTGGGCGTTGTTATTTTCTTCAGGAGTTGACACGAAGACGGCCTGCTGGAGGTGTCCGTGTTGACGCGAAGAGGTGTGGTGATAATGGTAACAACCGTAAATGATTAATTGGTGGTAATAAATGATGAATTAATCCAAAAAGAGTAAAGAAAACAATACAAGTTATGGAGAAAATTCGGAATTCCAAATTATAATCACCGTTGCCGAGGCCAACTTCAAGTTGAGGGGTTGGAATGACGGCAGGGATGACTGGATGTTTAGAATACTGCTCTGGTGCAGTCAGAGTGGCTGATGTAGCCTTGGTGGACTTTATGACGTCCTCAAAATTGAAAGTTTTAGGGTCGGCAATCAGCATGAGTTGGAGTAGCTTGAAATCTTGTATGGCTTGTTCCATGGGAGATAAGGTTACATTGTGGCTGAAATTAACACTTTCACTCGCACTAGTAACATCTTCTTTGAGAAGTTGATGAGGAGGAAGATTTTGATTGAATGTATTTGAAGGTGAAGGCACAAAATAGCAATTACGGAAGGAGCAAGCACAAAACCGGCTCCAAGAGCCATCACTTGTAATGCATTAGCACGCTTTTTCTTATTTATGTCAGTGAGAAAAGGATTTGGGGCAACTTTAGAATGAAGTGTGTTAATACTTACTGACCTTTGGGGAGGAATCACTAACTTTTGGTTGGAAAGAGCCTGTTGTTTGTTCATTTTGGAGAGACTGAATCCATGTGTGAGGGATGGTAAGCTGTTCCATCCTCCGGGCGGGGGTAATGGGGCCGCTCCGCCGGAGCAGATGAGGAAGAAAACACAGAGCGTGATGAACTTTGTGAAGAGGCCACAAATTCTCCTCTGTCGTTTAGCAGGAACTGTGGAGACATATGTGACCGAGTCGTCGGAGGAGTCCCCGGAAAGTGGGACGACGATTCCTGGTGAAGGGGCGGATTCTCCGAAGAGAGCGGAGGCCGGCTCACCGTGCTCGTTGTGGAAGAAACTGTCGTGGACGGAAGTCCCGAACGGAGCACTTCGAAGGAGGGAAGGCGATATGCAGGAGCCTCGTTCCCCACGCGAATTGGATCGCTTTGAGCGGGTCGGATTAATGATAGGTTTTTGAACTGACACTGGGGGTGAGTCACTTTTGGGGTGGAAATATCTTGGCACGCCAGAGGTACCAGGTTGGGGTGAATCTTTGGCGGAACTACTAAAAACTGAGCTCGCGAGTGACTCGGAGCTGACATCTGAATAGGCGGGCGACTGTGGCAATGATATTTCGTATTTGTTAGAGGACTCGAGGTAGGGAGCAACTTCCGTTGTTTCGGAACTGCCTTTAGATGCTCAAATGTTGACTGGGTAAAAACGTCTATGTGGATTTGAGGATCCACTAAAATCACTGGAGTGGACAGAACAAATTCTGCTAGGGAATCCCTCATTTGGTGTAACAATTGTTTCCATGTTGAGCCTGGCGGTACGCTGCCGCACAATAAGCACCTCTCAATTGATCTATGAGCAAGGGCACAACACTGGGTAATACAAGTCCCAGGGCGACGTGACGAAAAATTCTGGAGTAGATGGGAACTGAACAATCCGTTGCAGCAATGACTTGTCAAGTTGCATCCGAAAATTGAAGGGAAAACTTTTTTACAATACACTCGGCCACCGGACAATAAACTGGGATATTGGATGGAGTAGGGAGTGTAACCGAAGCTAACTGCGACCAAGGGTTCTCTCCTAATTTGAAAATTGGCCGGACTCCCAGCGTAGTCACAGGAGTCAGTTGGCTTTGGAGAACCGGATATTGAGGGGGTATTTTAGAGGTGGGGGATGAAGAATTCATTACGATGCATGTGTAAAATGACACAGTGGGAAGACAACAGTAAATATGGCAACTATTATACACGTTTGGCTTTATCAATCAATCGCTGAGACTTTCGCACCGGAAGTGGGAGTTTGGATGGAGACGAAACTTTGGGCAAAACTTGAACACGAGTCGCACTTTCAGAAGGTGATGATGGAGTGGAAATGTTAGGAGAGTTGGATGAGTGAAAATGACTGAGCCAAGAGTTAAATTAATCTTGGTCATCACTTGTGTATACATACTCAGGGTGTATTATACTATTACCTAAATCTAAACTTATAAGCTTGAGCTGTGAAAGATGGCACCGGACATTAGGTCGCAACTTTTGAGAAGGGAACGTTAAAACTAGCTCAGCATTATTGTTCTTATCTATGCTTACAACTGTATAGGGGCCTATCCACCTACAGAGTAATTTATCGGAAAGACCAATTTTACGCTGTGGTAAGTAAAATCTAACGTGGGAACCAACTTTATATTCAAAGGGTCTGTATTGCGCATCAAATTTTTCCTTGGCCTGAATTTGAGCTTTGCGAACTAATTGAGCAATTCGCTGATGCATAATTTTTACTTGATTCGGACTCAACTGAGTAATACTTAAAAGAGAATTAGGGATCGAGTTTAGCATGGGAGCTGGAGGCTGGCGCCCGAAAAATGCTTGGAAAGGGGAAATTTTTGTAACCGAATGCTCACGGGTATTGTAAGCAGCAATTACATATGGAACATATACGTCCCAATTATCTTGATTATCTGAAACAAACTTACTAAGCATTATTGCTAAAGTTTGGTTCACCCTTTCCACGGCTCCATGAGACAGGGGGTGAAAGGGCACACTAAAATTATGCGTAATATTAAATTGTTGTGTTAATTTTTGCACAACTGCCGACTTAAATTCTGCGGCAAAATCAGAAATTAATGTGGACATGCCTAAAAAAGTTAAAATAAATTGCTCGAGATGCATGGAAACATTCGCAGCATCTTTGACAGGAAGCAATGAAACATGAACCCATTTTGTAAACAGTTCTGTTAAAACTAACAAACATTTATTACCTCGAGGAGTTTCTTTAAAGGGGCCTAATAAATCCATAGCGTAAGTACTAGCGGGGATTTGTATTGGAATTATTTTAAGACTGCCCATTCGTAGACGAGTCTGATGCTGGCGACTTTGGCACTCGGGACATTGTGAGCAATGCTTGAAAGTGTCCGCGGTCATGGATCGCCACCAATAATAGGGACGGATCCTTGCCAAACATCTACGAAAACTGAGATGACCTGCTAAGGGATGATTATGGGCATTATGAAATAATGTGGGAATCATGGCCTTAGGTACTAAAAGTAAATTAGGTTGTCTAGGATTAAACTGAATGAAATACACACCATCACTGTTGGAAGTAACTTTTGAGCGCTTTTTTGTTAATAATCTCTGTAAAACAGAATCAATTGTTTGAGCATGTTTCAAGTCGTCAGGATTTATTAAAGGATCAAAAGGAGTAATGGGAGAAGAATTAAAACCTGGTAAAATTAAATCATCTTCAGAATGCTTATCACTAGACAGGGCATACGGACAACGGGAGACGCCATCCACATTCCTGTGGAGAGAGTCTTTCTTATAACGTATTACATATCTATACTCCTGTAATATTATAGACATTTTTGTAAGTCTAGCAGTGGGGTCACGCTGACACTTTAAAAAGCATAATGCATGATATACAGTTACAATAGTAAAAGGCTTTAAAAATAAAAATTCACGTAACTTTTTCGTGGAAAATACAACAGCAAGGCACTCTTTCTCAGTGAAACTCCAATTTATCTCCGTAGGAGTGAGTGCACGAGAAACATAATAAACGGGATGCTCACCATCCTCAAACTGTTGATGGAGAATCCCTGCAATTGCAAGGTTGCTCGCATCCGTGTACAATAAACATGGAAGATTCTCATCATAATGTCTCAATACAGGAGCTTTACACACTGCCTGTTTGAGATTTTCAAAAGACTCATCACAATCTTTGGACGAATGGTACAAGGAATGCTTTTTGAGTAAGCTCTTTAATGGAGCTGCAATCTGAGCAAAGCCTAAAATAAATCTACGGTAATAACCTATATTACCCAAAAATTTTCTAAGAGTATCTAAATTATTGGGTTTCGGCTGGCGCATTATAGCAGCCACTTTAGCCGGTTCCGTAGTTAATCCTTGTTGGGTCAAATAAAATTCGAAAATAATATGCTCTTGCATAGCAAAGTTACCCCT
This sequence comes from Allacma fusca, assembly GCA_947179485.1. NCBI lineage: Eukaryota > Metazoa > Arthropoda > Collembola > Symphypleona > Sminthuridae > Allacma > Allacma fusca. Next base: position 46,819,321 of record OX359245.1, read on the forward strand.
GATAGATATCCGCTTATTACGCTGCAAAAACTTATATCCATTGATGAGAGCACTCAATTTCCACCCGTTTTGAACTGGGCTTCAAAATTAAAATACAACTTGAATGCATTAGGTTTTAAAATTAGTTGGGATACAATGACACCAGATTGGATCGAAACCAATTATGTACCAATAATCGAAGCATCAAGCAATAAATCATATATGGACGACATCGACAGAATTATAAGCTCACAGAGCAATCCGATATATAAGTTTCTGTTAAGAGGTACTAAATTACCTGGTTATCTCACGAGCAAACTATATATGTACATAATTAGACTAATTGCACAGCTGCGACTGTCAAACCCCATTGAGTCAAAATTTAGCCTTAAACAAAATGTCATCGAATTTAGTCCAAATAAGGCATGTATATTATGTAGACGCCCTCAAATCTCTTGGCAGCATTTAATTATGGAATGTAATAATACAATACCCTTAAGAGTTAAGTACAATATCATAATTGAAAATGAAAATGAAAACCCAGAAAGTAGCTTTGCAAACTTAATGTGTAATAATTGTCCGATCAGAATCAAGAACCTATATAATTTATGCTTAGAAATCAGTGCTTTTCTAGGGACCCTCGAAAACCAAATGAGATAAGACAACGAGGTAAAGTGTGATATATAAAATATACATTTACTTAACCATATTGTAATTAAAATTATGTGTAAAACTTTATCTGTACTCTTGTGTATGAGCATACTCAAAAACGCAATAAACATACATACATACATAGCAAAGTTACATTTCCATGGACTGAGCCGGAAATTAACTCTGGATAATGCCTGAAAAACTAATTCAAGGGCGACTAAATGAGAAGTAAAATCACGACTGTAGGGAATTATATCATCTATATATGATACAGCATGTGTATAGCGTAAGCGCCACAAAGTTGCTATAGCTAATTTTTGAAAATAGGCCGGAGCATTTTTGAGACCGAAACATACGCGGAGGTACATATATATAACAAATTCTGTAATAATAGCGCATAAATGTCTATCAACAGGAGGAATCAGAGCCTGGTAATAGCCGCTAAATAAATCCAAGGGGGAAAATACTTTGCATGTCGTAGCTGAAAAAGTAAATCATCAATACGGGGGAGAGGAAATAACTCATCTTTAGCGATTTTGTTTAATTTTGTAAAATCACACACTAATCTCCATTTATTTAATTTTTGTCGAACTAAAAACACGGGGGTCGAATAATTGGAAGACTCACACGGGACTATAATATTAGACTCTATGAGTTTGTCAAGTTCACCTTTTAATATTTCACGTTCAAGGGGACTGAGTCTATACGGTTTGGACTGAACTGGAACATCCGAGTTCAACTGTATACGCATAGGGGGAAGAATGGAAGCCTGTAAATCATTAATGCTCCATGCAAAAAGATAAGAATACCGATTTAAAAGTTGAATGATAGCATGACGTTGGTCTGGGGTAAGTTGAGAATTAATATTGATAACTGAAAGTTGTTCAGTAGTCAATGGTTTGATTTCGGAGGGAATAACTGGGACAGAAGAGAGGGCTTGAACAAACTCATACCGTTGTGAGTAACCTAAAATTGTGCATGCAACAATAAGTTGAGGAGAGCGAGACACATTGGAAGCCTATAAAACATTTTTACTATGGATTATGACAGGAGGAAAAATAACTTGAAGTTGTTTTTCTACTGTAGGGTTGGGGGTGAACGCACATGTATGAATAGAATTCATATCTGTGGTTGGAATGTACATTTGACGTCGAGGAGGAAGGTTAATAGTAAACAAGGACTTCACTGGTAAAGAGCATCCACATTCCGCGGAGCACACTTCATTGTATGCATGACTACGAAGATAATGGGTCACTTGTGAGTTATACATAATACTACGACTAACATCTACAACCAATGTGTACTGTTTGAGGAATGCACACCCTAAAATGAATGAGGGGGTGAGAGTTTCTAACACATGAGCTGTAGTTTTGTATTGAATATTGTCTAACTTAAAACACAAAGTTACTACACTTGAAGTTTTAAGTTTGGTTTTGTCAGCTGTCATAATATGACAGGGAGGGACGGGCCAAATTTTACACTCAGCTGGCACTGCACTTCGTAAAATTAATGTATGTGTAGCACCAGTATCAACTAAAGCATCAATTGTCACTGAGGTAAAATAGCACATGATGTAGGGGCAATGTATAGCACTTAATACATTTACAGAGGGTAAGTAATCTGTGGGTAGGACTGTAGAGTGGGATTTGCTTGGACTTGCTGGGGAATTGCAGCCTGTTGTGGAGGCGCAAAAGCAAGTTCCACTCGTTGGACATTCTGTCGATTGTTGGGATTGTAATTGTTGTTGCGGCGGAAATTGTTGTTTTGGAAATTCCGTTGACCATTGTTGCGGTTCTGGAATTGTTGTCGATTCTGATTGTTTTGAGGACCCTGGTTCTGATTGTTGGGTCCCCTCTGTCCATTTCCCGACCGGCAATCGCGAGCAAAATGACCAAATTTATTGCAATTATAGCATTGCAGCCCACGAGCAGGGTTGGGATTATTATTATTACCATTATTTTGGTTATTATTGTTACGAGGAGCACCATTATTATTATTTCTGCCACCGCCTCGTCCGCGACGACTATTATTGCGTTGGTCAGGTTGGTTACCATTCAATGCATTAACTTGAGCATGGGAGCATCGGAGGTAGTTAATGTTTTGATTTGTTCTTCCAAAGCTAATAATTTAGCCGTAGTATCTGGCATGGGAGTAGCTTCTTGTTGAAACTCACGATGATCGCAAAATCTAACAAGGGCTGCAATACTAGTAAAACTTAATCCGCTAGTAGCCTGGGCGTATTTTGGGAGTAGTCCCGAAATGCCCCAAGCCACTCTATCAGCGACGGGCATATTTGCATCATATCGGGAACAAAGTGTATCCATAGCATACAAAAATTTTGCACATGACTCTTTTTCTACTTGAATTTTTGACTTAAGTTGGTGCAAATAAACTTGACGGCTTTTACCGTATCTCTCACGAAGAGCTGCATACATAGTGGAAATATCTACTACAGTGGAACCAGTACGCCTAATTTCACCCTGTAGCCAAAGAAATGGGTCAGGCAATAATAAATTGGGGCGATTATTTTGTAACTCCGCCCAATCCCATTTAAGTAAACCAACAATCCGCTCCAAATCCATAATAAAATCAAAAACATCATGATTCGCCGGATCAAATTGATTAGTTTTCCTAAAATTAAGAAAAGAATTCGCTGGAGGGGTTTGAATGACGATAGTGGGGGATTCGTCGTCATTTTGTTGGTGTGATAATAAACTGTTGAAAAATAACCACTAGGTTCTTGGAATAAATCACATAAATTTATTACCGGAGGTGGGATCTTAAATTTACGAGAAGCACGTTTTGTATTTTTCTGTGAAGCACTTTGGGTAAAACTAGCACTAGGAGTAGGTTTAGTAGTTTTGGTTTTAAGGGGTGGAATTAGTGGAACAGTTGTAGTAGTTGGAGGAATTTGGGCCGTGCTACTAGAAACGGTAGTTACAGGTTGGCGCTTGCGAGCAGCCTTTAAAACCTTAGCTAATTGATCTTTATCTAAAATTTCAGGGTTAGAATTTGAACGAGTTGAACGACCTTCAGGTGGAGGTGAAATTGATGATTGAGATGCAAGGGGTTTCTTTGGAGGCTTTTTGGAGCCAGACATAAAAAACCGAAATTATTTACGTACCTTTATCCAGTAAAACATCAGTAAGTCTTGATATGACCAAAAGAATGAATCACTTAAACACTTGGACAGGAAAATCACTCTGTCAACACAATTAACACACAAGAAAAATCTTCTGTGAAAAACTTGAAAGCAGGAAAAGGTCCTCTGCAAAAATCCAGTAAGGCAGGCAAATCCTCTGCAAAATCTTGTATGGACAGGCAAATCCTCTGCGAACAATGACTCAATCCTCGGAACCTCCGTGGGCCAGGAGAGTAGAATCGGGGGCAGTCCAAGGCGGCAGTTTACGCCACTTGGTCCACCTGACTTCAGTAGGTGTAATCTACAAGTCCTTTAAAATTTCTCAAGACGGGAATAAAATCAATCGTTAGACAAACCTCATGTTAAAATTCAATCTCAAAAGAATGCCGAAACCTCAAACTTTTTCCTTAATTATTGCGCTTTTTAACCCGGGGAGCCTAATCTGAGAGCTATTCGGGTGACTTATTCACGGGCAAACTAGTGAAAAGTCTTTGACATGGGCCACCATATTAAGATGAGGTCACTCCATTTGAGTAACATTCCAAACTTGATTAACTATGAATCGTGCTAAAAATGTAATTAATTGGATGAAAGCAAATAATAAAAGTCTCAAATGTAATCCACACAATTATTGAATAAGATAACCCGAAGGCTAATTATTTATTCAAAATGAAACTGAAAACGAAATGATAATTATTTCAACAATAACTTCAGAAACTTAAAAATAGAACAAAATGGGAATCTCGGAGGATTCTAAAAATCAAACAGAAAGGAATAACTCTCAGTCTAAGACTGAAGTTCGCAAATAAGATTTGCACACACTTTAACACTGTCGTGTGTGATTCATACATCATTCCATAAGATAAACCGCGTCCAAAAGTGGAGCGTAAAAAGTACCTCGTCAGGGATTCTTTACTCTGCTCTAGACACAGCTAGAGCTGACCTTTAACACTAATAACAATTTTATTACATAACTAAAATCACTTCTTACAACTACACTTCTTACAACTATGTATTCATACCTTACAATATCTCTTCGGGGGGTGGTACCCTTTAGTGGTCACAAATGTGACCTTCCGCATAATTGTGGAATTCACCGTCTTCGGTTGGATTTGTTTCTTCGGCGATGGGAGTCATTACGCCTTGCCTTTACGCCTCAAACCACGATTTTTAATTATGTTGGTCACTGAGACACAATAAATACCCGCAACCTTGGCTTTCAGCTGTGTATTTATCACCCGGGAGCTAAATCCCGCCGTGGAAAACCCGAAAACCGGGTCCTCAAACTCCGGAGTGAATATCTTAGGTTTTGTTTTGACGATTGGAACGAACAGTAGCTCATTCAAAAGCCCAAAAATGCCGCCTTAGGATTTGATTTGCTCAATTCCATTGATTTGCATAAAAGCAAGGATAACGTAAAGCGTAAACTGTTAAAAATAGAACAGACTACCCCTGTGATGAAGATTAACTGGTCTGGGACGAAATACCATGGAAAATAGAATTTAAATACATCAAAATACAGATTACAAATAAATAATTAATTAAGTACCAATATTTAAGTACAAAACAACATTTTATTAAAAATCTGTGTACTTTTGTTTAAACCACAGTCCAATAAATCTGCCCCATTTTTGTAATTGTATATAGCAAGTGAACTATCATAGATATAATGATTAAAGTGGAATTAATTTTTAGCAAACTATGTTATTCCCAATGCAATTAATATGTCTTTTAAGGTAAACAAGCACAACTAACGCCCGTACTCAAAATATTTAACCATACAATAATACCTGAAATATTTTAAGGTACTAGCAATATTTTATAAAAAATTTGGAGGGCTAGAAAAACGTATAGTTCTGCCAATTTTCGAGACTTACTTTCTAGTAGTACTAGTATTTTGAAACATTTTTAAAATATTAAAAAGCAATTTATTTTATTACAATTAAATCTTTATGGAATACACATAATTTTTCATATATTCTAGACAATGAAGTCTGAGTTATGTATGTATGTACATCCCAATCATTCTTAAAGGTTATATGCAGTGGTTAACTTAATTATTTATAGTAATTACACTTGAGTGACCTATTAAGCGTTGATGTTTTTTGTTAAAACCGTTTTTCTATACTTTATTCAGTAAATATTACTTGATTGCATAGATTATAGATTGCAACATCGAGAGGGTCTGATGACCATGATTCATATTTTACATTCCTTTGGTATCTTAACCATACCCGTTTTAACTCTTAAAATTACTTACATTCTATGTTAGAACAATTATATGCATAAGTGCACACTCGTACTTCCCGACTATCTCCCCCTCTCATTGTGTTTGCAAAACTCATACGTGAGCGATTAAATATTGCACGAGCTTGCCTGAGCCGTAAGACGAGTGGAACTCCTGAGTGTTCGTATTCTTCCTCGTCCTTATACATATATGCCACGTATAAGATAGGCACATTCTTCCGTTGACTTTTCATTTACTTTCTTTGATAAAAGTCCTGCACTGTCATACACACATTTAGTTTAAGTCCTTACGTACACAAATTTTACATCTAAATATAACACTTATGCAACAATACACATTATTTTTGACAACCAAAACCAGTGTTAAATTGAGTTTAGTAAGAGCTAAATAAATATTTTAGTTTCATTCATTTTCCATAGTGAACGCGCCTAGAAAATAAGCAAATTATTCAAAGTTAACAATATTTGGAATTACTACTAATACTACGAATTCAAAATTATTAAAAAATAAGTTTCGCTTGTCAATAGTTGGCTTTAATCATAGAGAGTACAATCCAGCTGTAATAGTCTTACTGCAAACAGTTGTCAGCAAGTAATTCAAATTTAGGCGTTGATGTTGTTTGAAATATTTTAAGTTCAGCGTTGTTTATATTGGAAAAGTTTAAAAATTTTGTTTTGTTTAATATAAAATATTTTTCTAGTACAATACAGAACAAGAGCCTTACAATGTGTGTATACGAGTTCGAAAAATAGTTTGTGCAGCGTCGAGTTCCGTCAAATTTGTATTACGTTTTAACAGGAAATATTTTCCCAATTCAAACAATGCAGAATAATTGGTCTGTGACCAAATACCAGAAACCTAAAAATATTATACAAAAAACATTATTGGTAATTATTCGACCTAAAAACGTTATGGTTACGTTCATGGTTACGTTAATTTTGGGATACCACCCGAGTTGTTCAACATTGGAGGGAGAAACCGCCGGCCCACGCCTAGGTGATTTCGCCGACCGATGTGCCTCAAAATTGATCAGCAGGAACAAATAATAGTAATCTAAAAGATTTTGAACAAAATTCCAGTAATTTCATTCGTGATCAGACCCATCATGCTGATAGTGTAAGCAACGTGAACCAGGGTTGGAGTATCTTGTTTTTCAGGGATACTCTAGTAGTCAAAAAAGTAAGCTGCATGATTGTTCCCCTGAAAAACTTAAACGCCATTTTTCCAAATCAGAAAATTAATGACAAATGAATTGATTGCTTATAGATTACAGCGAATTCATTTCCAGAAAATAAAGTAGTTTGTTCATCTGCGAAATTTTGTGGAGTCAAACATAATCCCAAATTTTGCATTCCAATGAGTAGTTAAAAAACCGGCTGAGTTCTACTTTACCTTCGACAAAATGACCTTCCACTCACCCATATATTAACACTATAATACATAAGTAACTTCCACCAGACTTCCACCTCCCACCAAACGTCCACTTGACCTCCCACCGAACTTCCACTTGACCTTCCACCAGACTTTCCACCTAACCTTCCACCTTACCCCTGATCCTTCCATCCGACCTTCCACGTGACTACCCACATTACCCATACAGACTCTGTAGTCTGGCTTTGACAATATTTACAAATAGCTAACTAAAAACATACTATAATGCCTCCCTACATGAGTTACTGCATGGCCGAAACTCATTTCTTTTGTTACCTTTGAGAAAGCAAGTTACTGTTACAAAATCATTATACTGATATGTAGTGCCCCTCATGGGTACAGGTTTTACCCGGGTATTTGGGTACAGGTTCAGGTACAGGTACGTATCAGGTACATACGTCTTGTACCCATCCAATTTGGGTACAGGTTCAGTCGTTAGATACCTGAAAATTCAGGTTCAGGTATGGGTACAGGTACAAAAAGTACTCTTTTGGGATAACCCATCAGGTACGGGTACGCACAGGGTAAATACCTGAACCTGAATGTAAAATACCTGAACTTTCAGGTACTTCTCAGTCAATAATAATTTCCAAGTAACGCCTGTAAAGGTGTTGTTGAGTTTTAAAAACTCCGAATTTTTGACCTTGAAACATTTTACATCAAATTTTATACGTATAAGTTCAGTCAGGAAAACTAATTCCACCGTATAGGAACACGTGGCTAGTTACCCAGCATTAGCTGGAATGACCAGAGATTTTTTATCAGTTCCTGGAACTGATAAAGAACAGAGATTAAGATTGAGCGAGCCTTCTCATTGTAAATTCGTCAGAAAGTTGCACTACGAAACTTTTCTCAAATGTTCAAAGGGGAAATATATTCAATATAATTGAGGACAACTTTCAAACCGTATCAATAATTCATGTGTTATGTCCAATATATTTCAAATTGCATCGAAGTTATGTTTAATGTTTTGTAACAATGTTATTATAAAAATGAGTGTTTTGTCTTTGGTCAAAGTTACGTATAGACAAGTGGCACATTAAAAAAACAATTTTAAATTATCAGCAAAAGATTGTGTTTTCACAGATTCACTTCGTCAAAACAAATCCTGGATTTGCTACACTTCTTTGCAGGGTTATATCAAGAGTTTTTGAGTAAGCATTTGAAAATATGTGGAATTACTTCCGTTGATTTATAAATTATTGAAATAGAAGTAACCATCGAAAAATAAATTATGTAAAGAAAATGTAAGAAAGTTACGACTGGAAAGATATTTTCGTACGTAATTCTAAGGGTTTGAATTTACAGATAAAAAAATACCTGAGATTTCATAATCGTTTTAAAATATAAAAATAATTCAAAGAATTTATTCAATATAATTAAATTAACCAGAAATATATTGATACGCTCTTTTTAGCGTAGAAATAAGTATTTGATACGTACATAATAACGTAAGATTTTATGTAATGGTAGTAATGAGAATAGGATGTTAAAATGAATGTAGGAATGTGTACATGTGAATAGCACGCGAATAAACTTGCTGACCGTTGGTTTTAATAAAAATATCCAGAGTTTGAAAAGTCCTCCTCTGTGTGTGTAGAAATTACCCTTTGGCTCCTCTCAGTCCGAGCGGATGAGAAGAGGAGGGAAATCTCTCCATGCGTAGGATATATATATATGGTATTAGTGCGTAATAAGCTTAAAACCATTGTATTTTAGAGTGTAAGACGTTTTCCCCGGGAGAATCTAAAAACTCCTTCCTAAGTAACCGGATCTGTCTCGGACAATGGTCTCGATCTTTACGATCGTAATAAAAATAAGTTACGATAAGACCTAAGATTAAGAAAGTGATTGAAACTGATATTTCCTACGTATGTATTGTCATGTGTTTAAATGTAAAGCAAGCTCGAACCGGCGCCAGGCTGGCGGGGTTGGAACTTGGTTTCGGCCAGATGGTCAGGTCATAAAAATATATTCAATTGACTTCGGATTTTGAGAGTACGGTTGCGGCCGAGTATAAATACCCCAGGAAAATCTTACAGATTCACAGTCGATCTGAACACGCCGATCCGAAACGCTGTCCTCTTGGACTCTCTCTCTCTCTTCGTATAGCACTCGGGTTTCGGTTCTCTCCCTTTTTACTCCCATTTTATCAAAAATACTCTTGCTCTCAGAATCGAGTAGTTTTTCTGAAAGATAGCCTTTACTCTCAGAAGAGGAAGGATTTTACCACAGCTCTTCAGGCTGGTGGATTGTATTTCGAGAAATTTTGAGAAAACATTTAGAATTTTGGGTAACCCTTAGATAACTCGTAATAGGAATTAAACTTGAACTTTTATAACTTTATTAACTTTGTATTTAGATTTAGAGAAGGTCTTCTTTGAATTAATATTTATAATCAGAATTAAATCTTAGTGTTAACTTATATTTTAGAAAATCAAACAAAGATATTATTAAGTTCCATTTTTGTATTTGTCCAAAGTTAAATAAAATCTCTTCAACATTTGAAGAACCAAAAGTAAACTTGAGGGAATTCATAGTACGTTATTTCCACTCAACTCAGACCCCTAACAATATATAACTTGCAATTTATTTCGCTGAAATGTTCTCACATGTTCAATACACATCCGTACATTCACTGGCTGGTTATCAACATAAATCGTATTTATCAACAAACTTTAAATTAAGTTATTACAATTGGGAATATAGATTCCAGGTTTTGGCACGCGGTTCCATCGGAGTATGTCCTTAATTTCGTGTATTCAATATCCGGATTTAAACCAAATTTTGAGTTACTGTTCCAACTAATTATTTCATTAGTATTTTAAATGAAAATAAACTTTGGCTCCTACTAACCATACGTTGTATGAATAATCAAAAATATTGGAAATGACATGAAATATCCACATTTTTAAAAAGCGTATTATTTACTACTAATGGAATTGAATTTTAAATTCCATAAAACCATACTCAAACTTTTTTTTCAGACTTTATTTTAAAATTTCTTTTTTATGGTGCTTCAACAATAGTAAAAAACTCAAGAGATCCTTTTTGAATTGAAATTCTGAAATTTACGCCCCTGCAGGGAGGTCCTCAAAAATTTCAAAAAGTATTTTATCAAGATTAAATATACCAGCAAAATATTTAATTCCCTGGATCTTTTGCTGGAATCTCCTCGCTTACTATTCAATGGGCATGATTTGTAACGATCATCTGATAGTTTAAAAAATAGCAACTTAAAACTTAACTTTTGAAACCCGATTTTTTATTTACCCGGTACACAACTTCCCACAAATTTGTTACCCATGTAAATTTCAGCAATGCGTTATCTACTTAATTACGAATTTCCACACTCCGAAGAAAATATTTGAAATCTGTAAATAATTAAAAGATTATTTTGCCCATAAATGCTTAATTTTTCTCAACATTGCCTATCACTTCCTGAATTTTATAAACATCTTAGTTGAAAATTGTAAAAAAATCTTGATGTAAGAAGCTTCAAAACGTATTCGTGAAATGCGAAAAAAAAGTGCTTAAATTAAACCGTTGTTATATTCAAAATACAGTAAAATCTGCAATAATTATTATAATATCATTATTTTCCCCGCGTCTGAACAATACGCGTCACCATTTTCACAGTTAATAAAACTTTCATTATTTTAGTTTGCCAGGGATATTAGTATTTTAGTAATTTATAAATAAATCCCCATTGAACGGAAAATGTGTTAACAAATGTCGAACAAGATTTCCAGCAATATCTCGTGATTTACTTTACACATATATACAATTTGAACTTTGCCCTTTAAAAGATACCACTCAAATCTGTTGGTGTAACTTCCCCGGGAAATCATAGCAAAGCCCGGATTATTTTTGAAGAAGTGAAACTTCCAGATGAATTCTTGCTGAGAATTAAAAACTTTGAAAGAAAAAGTGCCAAGTCAATAGTAAGTGTTAAGAGTAGAGAAAACAATCTGGCTTTTGTACTCTTATTGTGAACCGGTACTTCCAATTTTGGCGTTGAAACACTTTATTGATATCTTGTATTGTTCAGTTTAAAATAATTTCCCATAAATGTACATAACAAATGATCTTTACTGCATGTCCATGTGATTACGGAAACTATTTTGTGCAGCGTCGAAATTCATTCGAAGAAAAAGAAGAGAAGAAGAAAGAGAAAAAATTTTATCCCCAATATATTTAATGTGTGTCAATCAAAGTAAGGAAATAAAAATTGTCTTCATTAATATGTAAAAAACAATGTGACGCCTAAAAATATCCGCCGCTGATTTTCGGGGTGTAATATCTAGTAGTACTAGTATTTTCAAACATTTTAAAAATAGCAATTATAATAGAGTTCCTAAATACAAATCCGATTGACTTGGCAGATGTGATTTTGAATTTGTCCTAAAATAATTGGGCTACAAAATTTTGTTTGACTGTTCACTTCATCCCATGGGGAAAATATTTTCAATTGAGAATCAGATTGTTTTCAGATTATTTCAAAGAGCGTCAAAATCGAAATGATTACATTTCGGAATGTACCTGTGGATATAGAAACAAAATTTCAAGTTTTAATCGAAAATCTTATGCGGGATTGTTTTACATTTTCTTTTCAAATGTAGCATCTCTCGCAAACTGAGGTGACGGAAGTGTTATTAACTGTAAGCATTTTGATTTTGAGCATTTGATTCCCTAAATATGTTAATAAAACATATTTTCGTCCTATTTCGAGATCTTCGTTATGTTATCCGTTGGCATATTTAAAACCTGTTTTGGTGTAACTTTTCAATATTCCTGATAATAGATACGATGGTGTCGAATCAAAAGTACTTTCAAATTTTTTGATTTGATTTGTACAAAATTATTTTCCTTCTTAACTTCTGATTTTCAAAGCTATACCAAATACTTGGTCTGTGTCTCCAAAATGTATATGGGAAAAAAGTCAAAATACAAATGACCGCGAAAAATACATTCAAAAGTAAATTTTCTTATACATTTTAATGTCAACTGAGTTGTTTGTATAAATTTATAATAATGTTTACTTGTATTTTCTAGCTTCTCCTCTAGAAATTCACTCCGTGCCGTGAAAGCAAAATTGTTTTTATTTTTCAAAATGTATTGCATAATGTGCATAATTGACAAGGCTGTTAATATTATTAGAGTCAATTGACCCTTAAGTTAGTCCTCAATATCACAAATATAAATTCGATGATGCTGTAATTGTTTAGATTTTATGTCATGATATGCATTTGCGTCAAGAAAAAGGCGCACATTGGAGTTTCATTTTATATTAAATACAGCTGAAATTACTACATGACAATCAAAGAGAGCAGACACGATTTTTAGGGGCGAAGCGAAGCGAGAGTCCCTATTTCGAAGGTCTGGCTGTCTGCCTGTCTGTAGAGGCTGTCTTGTCCGCACGATATCTGGAGAACCATTTCTACAAGACACATTAAATTTTTTTTACCTTGCAAAAAGGAAGAACCCTATTGTTTTTGGAGGATATAGTATTAGCCGCTTGACCTCAGAAAATTAAATAAGGTCACGTATAAACTCATGGTATTACATAAGTGTGCACAATGGAAAGTACAGCCTGCGCCATCTATTGTAGGATTTGTTGTTCACTTTGAATTTTGTGTTCTAACGACCGGTAAAGGTAGGAAGTACTTGTACAGTGCACTCTCGCTATAAGAGCATCGATAAAAGCATGCCAAGAGCGCTCTTATAACGGTATGCTCCTATAGAGAACATATATCTAAATACATTAAAATACTGATTATACATTACATAGATCTACATTATTAAGAGGTGGGCTAAGTAATACTGTACAACGTCATTACACAGTACATTAGATTATAAGGTAAACTAAAATGTTATTTACAGGTATTATCAATTATTCAATTAGGTTTATTTAGAATAAAATAGTAATGTGAGCCTGCCGAAAATTCATTGCAAGGGATTTGTCTTCAATATTTTCAATTGTATCCAGAGAATCCCGTAATTCAGGTTCATATGCATCCTGGAAAATTATAGCCAGGATGTTATTGTATCTATGTATATGTGATGGGTATATGCACTCTGCTATCTCGTCACCAACTTCAGTACATTGTGAGCATTCACCCTCGTGAGATTTTTCTGCAAACGTTTCATAAACGTATTTATGTCTGCTCATATGCTCTTATAATGGATCTTGTTTACCATAAAGATGTAAAATGCCAGCTCTTACATCGAAAATGCTCTTATAAGCGGTGCTCTTATATGGAACATTTACAGCACAACAATCCTATAGGGGGGACCTATATTGAACATGCTCTTATACGGAGGCATCTTATAGCGAGAGTGCACTGTACATTGTGTTTTAAAATCGAATATGAAGCGTTTTGCACAATTTACTATATGCGTACTGAATATAATACTACATACAAGGAAGCACATGTATAAAACATTTTTTCTTATACACCATGTAACATCTTTGCCCAGTAGATATAACTGTGACCAGTACGGGGGAATTTAAATACGTTTCCTTGTACACATCACATTGCTTTTGGCTACACAAGAAATCGTGCAAATCTTGAGAATAATCACTCCGTACTTCATAACTTAATTGGTTTCTCCTCGAATGTAACTTTCACACTTGTAATGTAGTATGTTATTATCTCGTATTACTTTGTTGTAACACAATATATGTAGGCTGTTCAACCTCCTGCGTTTCTTCTTCAGCAACATTAGAGATAAACAATAATTTTACGCGTAATTGTACTCCAAAAATACTTTGAGTGACACGGGCATTCCAATTTCCATTAATTTTTAGAAGAAACTATTTCTCAAATTCGGAAATCCTTTTTTGAAAAAAATCTTATTTAGAAATTATGTTGATAATTATTAAAATCAGATCCCCAATATTTCTTACAATGAAACTACAAAAGCTCGTGGTTTGTCTTTGTTCAAAACTGAAATATAGACAAGTGACACATTTGTTTTAACAATTTTTAATTATGAGTATAATTGTATTTGAAAAGTTTCACTTCTTCAACAGTTTTTGGAGTTGACTTTTGCAACGATTCTAAAAAAACATCATATTAAGTATGAAAACTTCAAACTGATTTTCACAAGTCTTACATTTTCCTGCACAACTGAAGCATTGGTTTTTCACAATTAGCTTTGTATCTAATTACTCGATAAAGCAATGTAACGCACATAACGCCACACTCGAAATTGTGTACACGATTTGAAAGCCAGGATATTTTAATATATTAATTTCACCGCTTTCTCTTTTAGAATCGTCTTGTAAACGAACGAATATACAGGTGGTTGCGAAAGCAAAATTCATTTGAGGAAAATTTAATGTATGATTGGAGAATTATAATTTTCGATGAATTACTTCTGAGCGTTGATTAAAAAAAATTTGAAATAGATACGTATTTCACAAACTAAAACTAAGCTAGTGTTATTGACAGTAAAGATGTTCCTAGAAAGTCCGCAAATATTTGATTTTACAAAGAAAAACATATTTACCACCGATTTCATAGTCGCTATTTTGAAATCAGGATCAAAATATCCTCATGGGCAAAAATTCCACATACATCAATGTAGATGAGCTTAGAATTGATAGTGTTGCATATCTTGCAGAATGAATACAGTGGCGTCGAAGCAAAAGTATTTAATTATTTTAATGGATGTTGATAAAATAAATTTTGCTTCAAGTCTAAGGATTTTTAGGACGTAAAAATACGTATGTGATTGGTATTTTCATACATTTTAAAAATATTACAAATCAATTCGAATGAGCATTTAGGAATTTAATAGGATTCAATATACAAACGAAACAATGCCTTTTATAATATCAACCATGTTGAAATAATTGGAATACGTGGATATTGCTTAGAATCAATTTATTTGCCAAGCTTTCGAACTCAAACAGTGTTCATCTTCAGGGCTTAATTATGACTAACTATGCTATCCTTGTTTGATGTAGTATTTATAAAAATTTTACATTATGCAAAAGATAATGCCTTTTATCTTTTGCTGGAACTACCACATATCCTAGAAAATGTGTATTAATCGTCGTAAAACGATCTCCACAGCCCCCGTCCAGCATAGACGGGCATTCATATATGGGATGCTGATTAAGGGATACTCTATTATTGTGAAAAAAGATATTCATCATGAATGCGCGAGGCTAGGTTTAAAAAAACTATGCAGGGTGTGGGATCCGGTACGGAATAATTTGAAGATAGAAGTAAGTACGGTAATTAAACTCTCAAACTCAGTCAATCCAAATGTTTTTTATCTCAAATTTAATTTTTTAATAAGTTAACTCGCTTTACTACGCATTCCCTAATTGGTTGAGTTCACACTTGACTAGCGAAATAAAGTTTTTAAGAAGACGGTAGTAATTACAATCCCTTTAGGCTTAACAACCTTCCTTTTTCCTTTCAACAACATATAAAACCAGTTAATTTGTGGAATTCACCTTTTTGCCTTTAAATTTGATTTTTTATATTGCTTATAAAGCTCGACAAACAATTTGTGAAGCGTAAAAATTCAGCAATAATGTACTATTTTTTATATTTATTTTTCTGAATCACTCAGAATGTAAAAAAAATGTATTTAAAAATCTTTATGATTTGGTAGATGTGATTATCAATTTGTCAAAAAATAATTGTGCTACAATATTTTGTTCCACCCGTCACTTCACCTCATGGGGAAAAATGTTCAATTGAGGATAATGAGATTTTCTGACTATTTAAAAAAAACTGTTCCATGGTTAAAATATTTCAAAAAGTGTCAAAATCGAAATATTCGCATTTCCACATGTACCTGTGGATAAAGATACAGATTTTGCAGATTCGGGCTTGTGATTGGTTTAAATGTATTTTGCAAAGTAATCCCTTAAACGTTGAATTTACCGATGAATCATATTTTCTATTTATGTAATCCATTTTTTAGAATGTTGGTACTTCCTGATAGAATATCTTGCACGGCGTTAATGTGAAATATTTAAAAAATATTCAAGTGGCAATAATACCTAGCAATTTATTTTATTTTAATTAATATTTCCAGCAATATATTTCGTATTTTAAAGGGATTTGTCATTTACATCTAAATTGTGGCTAACCTGGTGCGATTGGAGTACAGTAATTTGAGTTAAATTGCATTGAATTTGGTTAACAAATGACGAATATGATTTTCGGCAATACCTCTTGATTTTCTTAGTATGTATAATTGTATTCTGCCCATTAAAAGATGTAGCTAAAATTGAAGTCCCAAATTTGTTTTATTTTGTTATAATTCAAAACTATTGATATAAGTATACTTACGAAAGAAAACAGGAAGCCCAGATTATTGTTGAAGAAATGCAGCTTTTAAAATCAATTTTCGCTGAGCATTTAAAATAAGTACCGCTTGTCAATATTTGGCTTTAAGCATAAAGAAACTAATCTACCTTTCGTATTCCTGCTGTAAACAGATACTTCAAATTTTGGTATTCCTATCATTTGATTTAATCTAAAATATTTACCTATAAAATAAAATATAAAACTAACCTATTCCAGTCATGGCATGAGTACGAAAATATTTTGTGCAGCGTTGAAATTAAGCAAATTTGTATCATTTTTTAGAAGACATATTTTCCCAATTCCAGCAATGCATAATTGGTCAGTGACGAAATACCATGGAAAATAAAAAATTTCAAAAATCAAAATTCCAAAATACAGAATACAAATTATTAATCAAGTAACAATATTTAAGTACAAAATACACTTCAGTATTTTGTTTAAAAACAACATTCTTTTGCTTAAACCACAATCTATGAAATTATGCCAGCAAGTATTAGGTTTTTGTAGACGTCCCAAATCACTCCCTTAATTTTTATTGTATTGTAAGATGAAACAGATTAAAATTGTTTTGTATTAATTTTTAGATGTATTTCTTTAATTGGGTAAATAGGGAATCTAAAAATTCCGTATTTAAAAATCCTTTTTTTCCATGTGATTGGGAAATCACAGAAAACTATACCACAAAACTTATAAAATTTACATTAAAAAAATTCATATGCGATTTAATAATCCTATGAAAATATAAAAAAAATTATTTACACAGTACAAAACTTTCCACAAGTTAATTACACCTGTAATTAGTAACCATGAATTATCTTGCAAACGATGGAAGTACACACTATTAAAAAATATTTGAAGCGGCGTGAAATCCGTAAATAATAAAACGAAACTTATGCCCATAAATGCTTAATTTTTCTAAACATCCTTTATCACTTCCTTAATTTTATATACATTTTAATATGAAGCTAATTAAAGCTGGCAATTGAAAACAATTAGGCTGGAAATTTGAAATTAAAATTGTGAACCTCAATTACAAATCAAATTTAAATTGTTTATAAGCCGAAATATGAATTCGCATCAATGTCAGGTTGTACGTTGCAAATTCACTTTATAGTAAATAAAAATGAAATTGCTACAGAACCATCAAAAGGAGCAGACACGATACTTCAAGTTGTAACCATAGATTTTGTTTTTACAATCCTTACAACACCAGTTGTATATGTTTTCTTCACCTTCCTGGGCTTTCTGGTAGAATGTGTTGTATGCCGTTTTATTTCGGAGTATTAGCATAAAAAAACAAATTAAATGTCCAAAAGGACAAATTCCATTTTAAAAAACATTTTTTTACTGACTCAGTACAGAGTTTTCAACAATTCAGTTTCCCCTTGAAATCAGCCACATATTATCTTCAGATCAACAGTGAATGCACAGCCCCTCTCTAGATATTTGTAGCAACGTGAAAGCTACAAATAATTACAACGATTTTTTTCGGATATTAATAACCTATTGACTATTGATTATGTGGCATATGCAGATGATCTGGTACTCTTTATGTATGATAAATGTTTAATTAGCCTTTTCTTAAATATGCAGGTGTGGCTCAATAGTTTCTCCACATGGATGTCTGAAAATGCGCTGACTATAAGTACTGACAAAACTATGAACATTATCTTTCATAAGTCTAATTCCACAATTAACACTGACTGTAAACTTAGCGTTAATGGTGTGTATATTACCAGGGTATGGTCATTTAAATACTTGGGTGTTATTATTGATGATAAGTTGAATTTTAAGGAGCATGGTGACTATGTTACTAAGAAAGTGACTAAAACTATGGGAGCTATCGTGCGTGCCCGTAGGTATTTTAATGAATGTACTTTGCGGATAGTCATCAATTCATTTGTGCTCTCCCACATTGACTATTGTATCTTAATTTTGTCCTCAGTATGTAAATCTAAACTTGATCTGCTACAACACAAACTTGACAAATTCCTACTGCTCCTGCACTCTAATACAGGTAAAACTAAATCCTCGTTTTCTCTCACGCATATCTATGAGAGATTTAATGTACTTAATGTGTCAGAACGCATATGCTTTTATAGTAATAAGTTTTTATTCATTTTTGCTCACTTTGGACATAGTGTTGATTACATCAATGGTGTACTTGTTGTCAGGCTTGGTCTTTCTAGCGTTTGCTCTGCTTCTAGCATTGCGCTTTCACGTATTTCCCAGGCATTTGTCATTTACTACTAAATATGAGTGAACCTGGTATGATTTCACTACGGTAAATGTTTCTAGCAATACACGTTACTTCACCCAAGCGTTTTTCTAAAATTTGTTTAGACTCTTATATGTTTAAAATTCTAGATGCGTTCCGAGGAATTATCCAATAAATCCCTACGAAAGGGTAATGGAGGTGACATGCAAAAACAGATCAAATTTAAGGAAACTTTACCTTCAGGAACTGACAAAACATTTGTTTTTGAAAGCCTGACGTTCAAAACATATTCACAATACTGTAACTTTAGCAACGTTTCTGGTGATTTGTAAATTCTTTTGATTTGTAAATTTTGAGTGTAAATTTCCCCAACCTTGATATATTCCAATGAGTCAAACCCACATATCTCAACCCAGCTAGCACACGGGTTCTTTCTGATATCAGGAATGCTTCGCATTCCGCAGGATTTCCGAATATTCGGAATGCATTAAAACTGATTTCAAAAAGATTTCATTTTCCATTCGCAAGGGCGAAACATTTCCGAATGATGTCGGAAATTGTTGAGTAGAATGAATCGCTTCTCATATCACTCCGTGCTAACATGCAAAATGAAGAGTTAACGATATGGCTCCGAAATACCTCGTAAATACAACAGTGACGCATGAGCAATAAGAATTGTTAATTCTGTTAAAAACACTACGCGCGAGCATTGCAATTCAACTTCAGTCATTGGGTAATTCTTATAAAATAACTAATTAGTGTACACAGCAATATTAGTGAAACTCTATTTTGTGATGTAGTCTGCAGTTCCATTACTACTAAAGGCAATGGACTTCATTTCAGGTGAGTATAATTATAAATTTTAATCAGGCGTTTTTACTTTTTCGTAGTCATACATGTATCTGTTAATTTCTAATGTGTAAGTCCTATATGTCTGATTGTTAATTTGAATGTATTGAATGTAGTTCTATAATTAAATCCAGGTTTTAATAATTATTATTATGTGTACATTTATTTCATGTGTTTCAGTTATCATTTGCAGTGCGTTGAGGAAATTTGGCATTCATTCCGACCTCCTGTGACAATGTGAGATACACATCCATAAAGTAGGCATCATATTATTTATAATTTTTACTTTCAAAATAATTTACGATGTAATGCACATTAAATGCATAAAGTTAACGTGGCAAATTATTTTTGAAGGAACCACTCGTGGATATGTACTACTGTGTACGGAGAAGTGAATCCATTATGCAGTAGGATGGTAGAAGGAAGAATTGCTGCATCATTATCTGTTTTACTTTTACATTTTTTTCATCTAACTATAAATAACTATTCATCTAATTATAAAACATAGTACATATTGTTTGTATTTATGTGAATGAATGTTAATAATTAAACACATGAGTCTGAATTTGAATTTTTCGTAATTCTTTTGAGACCCTACAATATTATTTCTCGTAGGTGCATTCAAAATCAGACAGATGGCGCATTTCAGAAATGCTTCGCAGCTCTGTCGCTAACTGTAGATTTTGCGATATCGTTCCGAAAGTGATACGAAGCGAAAATGCGGACATTTGCTACTCATAAAGAAGTCATTCTTAATATATCCTGAAGCATTAGCGATATCAGAACGAGATCAGTGCCTTCGCACACATGATGCCGCATTGAATTCAGTACGATATCAGTGTGCTGGCTGGGAACGTATATGTATAGGGAGCTTCAGAACATTCCTGAAAAAATTCCTACTGAAACAAATCCGGGGGTAATTACTGTAATAATTATTGTAGTCTCATTATACGCATCGACATCTTCACAGTTCATCATCATTACATAATCATGACAGCCCACAATATTGTCTACAAAAGAGCTTCAACGCATATTCTTGAAAAAATGTTTCGTAATTTTGATCAACAGTTGCTAAATTCCTTTACAAGTGAGACGTTCGTGATAACAACATAAACTGGGTGGAAGCAACAATAAAATTTTAGAAAACCTTGAAAATAATTCCTTACAAACTGGGTGAATCAAATATATTTTTTTGAATGATATTGATTTTATTTTTATAAATTTGAAATAGGTAAGTCAGATTTAATTCTCTGTTTAATGGGTTGAGTTCAAATTTGACTTTTGGTTTTCAGGAGCACTGCAATAGTTACAATCTCTTTAGGCATAAAAACATTTGTTTTCCTTTTTTGGCGAAGTATATATAAGACCGATGAACCCGACGCTAATTATTTTGAAATATTTTAAAAATCCTAGATTGTTGAATCGACAATATTTTATTATTGGGATACAAAATACAAACCAATTGATCCCTTGAACATGTAAGTATGACCTCTAAGAATATTTTGAGTGAGGCGGGAATTCGGCAAATTCATGATAATTTTTTGACGAAGTATTACTCTGATTCGCTAAAGAATAATACAAATCTTAATTAAAAATATTATTTGTCTGGCAGATGTGATTGTGAATCGTCACAAATATGGACTACAAAACTGTGTTCTCGATTATTCACTTCACACCAATGGGAAAATATTTTAAACTGAAGATCCAATAATATAGCCAAGCTGTACATTTAAAAAAATAAGTTTTTATTTTCTGCAATAAAACTTTTAAAAATGTGATTACTTTAACGTAAATCCTGGCTTTGCGAGAATTATATAAGCAGTTTTGAGTTAACGGAACGAGACAAATTAGGAAATATTTTGAACACAATTTTTGCA
Organism: Allacma fusca; assembly: GCA_947179485.1. Taxonomy (NCBI): domain Eukaryota; kingdom Metazoa; phylum Arthropoda; class Collembola; order Symphypleona; family Sminthuridae; genus Allacma; species Allacma fusca. Next base: position 46,841,054 of record OX359245.1, read on the forward strand.
GAAACTAAGATAATTTAAAGTTCATTGCCTTTTTATTTGTTGGGTTTAGAGGGACTTTACGTTAATTAAAAGATGGTTCTCTCAAATGCAAAATTTACCAATTGATTCTCAAAATGACGCTAAATTTTCAACATATGTTTTGCATTGGTATTTTAGGATTGGTCCTGTTACGCAACAAATGTTAATATAAATTTTACTATCGCTTTGTAAATCTGCATTCGCTTTTAATGGGACAAATACCTTTTGGACATACAAACATAATTTAAAGATTTTGCCGAAAATCGGCCGCGTGATTTGTTAATTTATTTTTTAAAAAGTATAAAAATAGTGTGATCCCTTCCAAACTGAGATGACGATGGTGTTATTAACTGTAAAAAAACCTGTAAGATATTGATATGTTGTCCAGTAATTTCTGGACGTTGTAATTCCTGATAAAACACTTTCCTCGGATTTGGATTTCTTCGCCTTGTAGCTCAATATAAATACTCAAACTCATAATGGTATTTTCGCTGGATAGGAGAGAATAGATACAATGGCGTGGAAGATAAATTATTTTCGTTAATAATATTAAGTTTAGTATTTTATTTCAACAAAATACATTTGGCTTCAAAGCTAATTACTGATTTTCATAATGTGACATGAATGTTCGAATTTTTTTCAAATATCAAAAGAAAATTTAAATGAGCACATGTATTTCCGTTGTCAAAGCGGACGAATTGTATTCAGCTGGACGTCATGACTGGGCTTTGTTCGGACCAATTAACATTATAATTTAACCATTTAAAATTGACACACTAACCAACAGTAACGTCCAAGCAACTAACGCATAAAAACCATTGAATTTCTTTAAAAAATATTTTGTGTGGCGTGAATGCCAAAACAATTTAGAAATATCTAGGCAACAAACATAATTAACAATTGTTACGTGATTGTTGTGTGACGAACGAAGTTCCAGAAAATATTTTAACTGTGCACCATTGTAATGGGTAAAATCTTCAAAAATCCTCAATTTTGCCCCTGTTGTTGATAATTATGACCGCATTCTGACTCATTTGTCAAAACACGAAATTTGGACAATCTGGAAAGGAATTGCTCGACCATGTGGGTGTATTTACGTCGTCCCATATAGAAAATAGTGGTGCAGAATGGATGCAACATAATAACTCATATTATTCGGAAATTAAATTTTAAAATATTTATTTAAAATTTGAAAAAATATTTAAAGAGCGATTGCTAAGCATTTTATATGAATACACATAATTTACATAATATATGATTTCGTTTATTGTATTTTGAACAATTGTTTATCGAAGAAATGTATCTTGGCACACACATTTTTTTATGGGTACGTCATGTAACTGGAACCCAAAATCTAAAGCCAGTTACATAAAACTGCACTTGCCGTTAAATAGTTTGCAAAATAAAATAAAAATGTAGGCTAGGAGTAAAAAGTTGCCTTGTATGATGCTCAACAAAAAATAACTAGAAAATGATTCCATTTAAACTGAGTTCTCCAAAAGAGTGTGGTTCCTTTCCAGGGCATCCAAGGAAATTTCCTCTGATGCTTCTGAATTACAATGAAGAGTTAATTTTCTAAACTACGCGTTCCAGAAAAATCCATGGACAATGAATACCGAACTGTCCATGAAAAACTGAAGATCAGAAATTCCATCATTCTGCATCTTTCTAGCTTTTGCTGTTGAAGCTGATTTTTGTTTATAATTTTTGGTCATGTCCATATTTCTTACCTAGCAGTCCTACGTAATAGAAGTTTTGTGAATCCATGAAATGTTTTACAAATTAGGCAAGACATTGTGTCTAATTAATGTTTTGAGAAACATCAACTTTGCTTGAAACTTCTGAACTCAATATTGACCCAGGTGGACGGAGTGAGTTCTAGAAAATTTGTAACGACATTTGCAACAACCTTGGGGCGAATAGAATATTTTATGAGATATTCACCTTTGTGGACTTGAGGTGGACGCAATAATTATGGTCTTGGATGTATGTTCCATTTAGCATTTCGGTATGTACACTGTCCCTTCTTTCATTTTAATTGTAAATGGATGTGAAGGCAAATGACAAAAAACATAATAAAAAGGTTTCCCGCACCTAAAAATGTTCATTTGACCTCCGTAAATTTCAGCAGGTGCTCTTTTAAAAAAAATCTAATGGTTTTCCAGGAAAATCTATGTGGAAGTTTTTTACCCTGAGAATTGAGGTCACGAGACTTAAACATAATAATGAAGCATGAAACAAACATTGGCATCATCTGACTTGGTTTCATGAGTGATTGTTGGACCAAAAAATTGATAAATAAAATAACCCCGTACGTACTCCAAACGTACTTTGATCTAAATTTTAATGAATTTCTCTCTCTCTCTCTCATCAAAATTTGGGGGAACGCGTGACACATCAAATATTTATTTGTGCAAGGCTGTTGCATACTAAATAATCAATGACAAGAAGATATCCCAGTTGGTGACACAATTATAAGTTATATGAATTTATATTGAATTGTTTTTAATTAAAATTCTCAAACTCTAGTTGGAAGTAACTCAAAATTTAAAGTTACTTCCAAATTTGTTTAATGGCTCGTTTTACAAAGCTAGGGGCAAAACAGGGTTGAACTGTATACAAAAATGTAGACATTTTTGATGCAATTTTCCAGTTTTTTGTAAGTATCTTGCTTTTAGGCAGAATTGTGTGCCAAAATCAAATAGGCGTATGATATTGTTGACATATCAATGGAATGTGAGAACGAGATGCTGGTAACTTCGTTGAAGGCTCGGGTCGAGCAGCAATAAATAATTACCTGGCGTCAAAGCGAAGGCTTAAATATACCTTAATTATGTATATAAGTCATTTTTATTTTCTAAATCAGCGTCGTCTTTCTGGTATAGGAATTGTGTTTGACCCAGCCTGCTTCTAACAGTGTACAGCATATGCGTAATGTATTTTAAATTTAATTAGCTTCAAAGTGCAATATATTGAACTTTTGGTCCACTTTAATTTTGAAACAATCATTCAGCACAATTGTTAACATGACTGTAGTTGTTACATCATATAGAGAGGTAAAAGACCATATGTCATTAAGAAAATAATTGAACTTTTACCAGCCTAGACTTAAAAGCCCATGATTATAAAGTAATTACAAACGTACTTATTATTCAATTAACGTTTCTAATACTGTATAAAACACTCAAAATGATATGAATATAGCACAGTCGTAAGCTGCCACCATTCGATACTTTAACACTTTGTATTTTCTCAAAATTCATTTCTACAGACAGATATATTTCGCCATGCAATTTCATGCGACCAATTACGCGAGAACACAACCATTTTTACTCTGAATAATTTGCATTTCAGGAACGATCTGTATACTCATAGGTTTATACTCAAGTACACATAACACATAAACAAAAAAGCATTTCACACTTTCCACGCACTAGTCTAATCTATAATTCCCAGGTGCTCTAAGCAACTTATTTTACACGCTCGAATCCTCGTTTTCCAATCCTTCTATGCTTTCAAACAATACCTTGGTACCAGTTACATGTTAGATTTTGTTTCAAAATTGATTTCCTGATTTTAGACGTCCAATACTCTTTCATTGGGTCTTGGGTTTCCATGGAAAAGTAGAATTCTCTTTGTCTTAATTAAAATCCTAATTTATGAGCCATGCAAAAAAAACACTAGACGAGAGGAATTAAAGAAGAGTTCACATGTTATAATGCAAATCTGTGCTGGTAAGAAATTAGATTTCTGATTTCGCTATTTCTGCTACACATTTTTTCCGCCGGGCTATGTTACTTGTTCGGGAACATCAGTACGAACACTTCGGTTTCGGGTTAGCATGAGATCGGTTCGGTTTAACGCGGTTATCCGACCATCGGTTAACCGAAACCGACGGTTCAGATAGAACAGTTGTAACCGAATTGAAATAACCGAACGGTTCGGATACGTCAATGCCTAACCGGACATCGGTTTCGGATCGGTTCGGTTTTAAATATGAATTTATCCGTTCTGTTCGGATTAAGTAAATGTATCCGCTCGGTTAAACCGAAGGATAACCGATTTTGAATTTCGTTCCTAGAATGTTCACCAAATCGTATTCGAGATCGGCTGTAGCATGCCTTTCTCGAGACAAACGATTGTTTCATCATGTATCTGCAATATATTTAGAAAGCACAACGCAGGAATGGACCACGGGCAGGGATAAATTTGCTCATCACATCGAAATTATTTCTCACTATTATTTAATTTTTAGCTTAAATTAAATAAGTGCCTTATTACTACAACTAATATGTCATCAGTGGAAACCACTCACTCCGTAATAACAGCAGAAACTACCGGGGAGCAATGAGACTCCAAAAAAAGATGAAAAGCGAGGTTTGGGACCATTTGGTCTTACTGGATATTTGGTCCTTAGATTTTTAGTTTTCGTTTGAAGTGAAATAATAGGTGGAATTTGATAAAAATTAGTGTAATAATTGTTTTAAGTTTAAACGACATTTTATTAAAACAATGGTATTTAGAAAAGATATTAATAAATATTTATTTGCTTCGAATGAAGTTTACACTAGTAAAATGTGCAATAGTGTTTCGGTTTTTCGGATAACCGACAAGCGGTTCGGTTATAAAAATCATCCGAACCGATGTATGGCGGTTCGGTTTCGGATAGGAGTATTTTTTTATCCGAACAAAACGGTTCGGTTCGGATTTGAAAAAAAACTAACCGAAAACCTCGGTTCGGTTCGGTTACGATTCGGATTTGTGTTTTATCCGAACCGATCTCATGCTTAGTTTCGGGAAATTTAGCTTGTCATACCTTTCCCGATTGGTACTAAATTACCGGTTTCATTTCAGTACCGAAACGAATACGCTCCGATTTTATAGGATCTGATTCAGTTTTCCCGTTGTTTTATCTCAATCCGACAAAATAAATTCTGGTTAAAAACTACTGATTTTCAGAGCTTTGTAAAATGTTTTGTCTTTATGTACCTCGAAAATATATTCGTACAAACTTTCACATACATAGAATATGAGCTCAATGGATTCTAGTTTTTAATTGGCAAATAGTGTAATATGTACTTTTCAAATGACGGGGGCTGGATTTTTATGGGAAGACGGGAAGATTCATCTCAGGGAAAAATATTTCTGGCAGGGAAAATCTCAAAGGGAAGTGATTTATTTTTATGAACAGGGAATAATATTCAGCAGGGGGCTGCTCTTCCAGGGAGATTTACAAAAATCCGACCACTGGCAAAGGACTATTAACACTTGACCAATTTATATTATTTGCCACTTTATTTTATGAATTAACCTCAGTGTTCGTGGCTAACATCAAAATAAATACCTCAATCAACTGGGCCTTGCAATTCCTCCTACCAAACCTTGTGTGGCGTTAATGTGAAATGTTTAAAAAATATCTAGGGGGCAATTACAACTAACAATTTATTTTATTGTAATTAAAACCTACAGCAATACATTTCATTTCTCGTATTTTAAAGGCATTTGTCATTTACTTCTAAATTGTGGGGAACCTGGTGCGATTGGACGGTAAATTATAATAAAATGACATTGATGAGAAAATTTGATAAGAAATGACGAAAACGATTTTTGGCAATATATCTTGATTTTCTTCATATGTGCAATTGCATTTCCCCCCTTAAAGCTGGATAAAAATAACATTATAAACGAATCGACAATACAAATTTACAGACAACCTGTAACAACTGCTAAGCATGAGTACGACAAATAATTTGTGCAGCGTCGAATTTCGTCAAATTTGTATTACGTTTTTACAAGGAATATTTTGTCAATTCGAGGAATTACATTACAAATTATTAATTAAGTAACAATATTTAAGTAGAATATAGTATTTTATTTTAGTTAAAAACAATTTACTTTTGCTTAAACCACATTCTATAAATTCTGTTCTATTATTATAATGATATATGCCACGTGCACTTTTATAGATATAATGATTTAAGAGGAATTAAATACAGGCGAAATATTTGAATCCCAATACATTTGATATGTCAATCAAGGTAAAGGTAAACAAATACACTATGTGTTTTACACTTTTTGTCTGATAAAATACTACAAGCACAACTCACATTTGTACTTCCAGTATTTTACAATAAGTACTTTAATACCTGAAATATTTTACGGTGTTAACAATATGTGTAGAATATTTTGAGGCTTAAAATGCGTATAGCTCTACTGATGTTCAGAACTTAGTAACTAGTAGTTATAGTATTTTAAAACATCTTAAAAATAGCAAAATAATTAAAAGGTTTAAATATACCAGGAAAATATCTAAATTCATATATAGTTTACTGGAATTTCCTCACGTAACGCCTCATGGGGATGAACTCTAAATGAAATTCTTACCATACATGTCCGGAAGTTGTTTCTGAGGAGTATTATAAAACAAAGTAGCTTAAGTAAACAAATTGATAATTTATATTTAAAAACATTCAAAATATCTTCCTGAATACAAACTTAATTAGTTCATATTTTGATATGCGATTTGTACTTTTACACTAAAAATCTTTTTATTAATTAATAGCCGATTAAGAGAATTTTTGAGTTAGCGGAACGAAATTTTTTTAATATATGTGGAATTACCTCCGTTGATTTATAGATTATTGAAATATAAGCATCCTTTGCAAAATAAAATAAAGAAGGTGTTTTTGACTGTAAAGATATTTTCGTACGTAATTCTAAGTGTTTAAATTTGCAGCTTGGTAGGCGCCCGATTTGAACTGACGCAGTTTTTCTTTCTTCCAATAAATTTTCTCATTTTTTCATAAATTTAGTGATATTTGGGGCCACAGCTAAACTTTCAGCTAATTAAAAGTGCTCATTGGAATTTTCTCTCTCCGTAAACAGTAACGCTTATTCATAAACCTCCCTCAGTCCCTTATTATAGCCGTTGGTTACTTTCCAAGTAAATACTAACTAAAACACAGCGAAACCAATGACAGGTCGGACTCAACCGGCTCTCCAGGTCTAGCCAGGCAATTAATTTTGCAAAATATATTTGGAAAACCAAAACTGGAGGCAGGCCTGGGGGAAACTTACGTAAGTCCCAATATTGCCCAGTATCATTTGAATGTCATGCAATCTTGGATTGAAATATCTCAGTACATTTATCGTTACGTGGAGGACTGACTTCTCTTTTGAAACTTATTTTCCCATGGGATGGCAACTCTGAGATCTCCAATTTCAAGCCATCTTCCTGCACCAATTATTTATACGCCAACTTCAAAAAGTAAAGTGACAGAACTATCCAGAGAAGATTTCTCCCCGATTGACAACCACCATAAAGTTCTGAAGACAACTAGCAACCCCCTTGTATGTGAAGCTCGTGGCAACGGCAACGCAATGGACTACTTGGCTGATCTCATTAAATCAAGTAGCTTGGACTTGAAGTCGGAGATCAAGGAAGAAATTCGATCATTGTCCACCAAAATTTCAGAAGTCGTAGCCAACCTTAGTGCCAGAATAGATTTTAAAGTTCAAGAGCTGGAATCAAAATGTTCGGATCTGCAAGACAGCGTAGATAATCAGAACAGGATTATTCAAGGCCTGCAGTCAAAACTTGAGTCACAAGACGTATTCATCGCCTCTTTGCATGCCCAAACGTTCCACCTGGAGAATAACGAAGTGTTCCAGAATAAATATGGGCGCTTACTCAACCTTATTGTTAGAGGGCTTCCGCCCCCAACCAACAGTCCCAACATTGACGCGACTTAAATAGTTAGAACCTATCTTCTCCCCAAATTATGGGATACCACAAGTGACGCTGGGACAATCTCGAGCTGGTTTGAGGTGGAATCCTTACCAATTAAATCAAAATCACCCTCATCAGCACATGCACAACACAAATCAATCTTTAAGCTTAAGTTCTCCAACCGGAAGAATCTCCTCGCCTTTAAATCCAGATGCAAACTTCTGAAAGACACTGGTATCTTTGTATCGGATGATTTATCAGCTGCTCAACAACAGATCCGTGCTCACCTGGTCTCGAAGAGGAAATAATTCTGGGATCAAAACATTCAATGCTCCTTATATGCAAACAGATACTTAATTGTGGAAAGACCTGGTCTGGAAAAGGAATTCTTAGAATCGGACGGCCCAAAACTTGTCAAAGTTCAAAACATTCACAATCTAAAGTCCAAGCACAAACCTCAAAATAAGATATCGATCGTATAGGATGCAGGCGGCTTCATAACATCCAACAATTTTTTAAATATCATCTTTTGGAACTCTGCTGACAAGGGTCTTATTTTAAGAGCCGACATCGTTTGCCTTGCCGAAACTTGGCTCCCTAACCGAGATTGTGAATTTCTAAACCATAACAATGATTTTAAAATTTTTAACATGTTTATAAACCCTGCTTCTAAGCAAAATCATTTAGGGAGACATAGTGGAGGTATTTTAGTTTTTATAAGTAAACATTTCTTTATTACTAAACATTTTAACACGTATGATTTTTTATGTACGTACATACTAAGGCACGAATCATCACACAAGTTACTAATTTTGCTGTTCCTTTATGTAAAACCAAGTATGGATAACAATGCCTTCGTAAAGAAATGAGAGGACGTAATTGAAGAAATATCTTATGAATTTCCAGGTGAACCTGTGTATCTTATTGGCGACTCCAATGCAAGGGTCGGTCAGATGAATTTCCCCCCTAATGCCAGTACCCCAAACGTTGCAAATGCAAGAACCAGTGCAGACAATGTAATTAAAACAAAGTAAGGATGCTTCCCTTCCATGTCGGATAAAGATTCCACCCTATTAAACGGTCGGTGCCGAAGTGACAATCCAGCACAATATACATTCTCTTCCCACAACGGGGCAAGCGTAATTGATTTATGTTGGTCAAACTCTGCAGGTTTAATTCATGTAGAAGATATTCACATTTTGAATATACCATCCTCTACACATTTCCCAATTAACCTGTCCTTGCTAGGTTTTAACATTTTATTATCTCCAATTTTAGAGCCTCAAAACAGACATATAATTACTTAGAGAGGTCACTCTGCGGAATATGCCACTTGCCTTAACGATCAATTAAAAAACATTTCAGAGTGCTCTGGAGTGGAAAGTATAAATGGTGAAATTATTTCATGTGTGAAGTCAGCAGCTGTGAAATGCGGGATGCGGAGAAGTTTTACGGTTGGAAATGGTTAAAGGGACAAACCCTGGTACGATAACGAATTTAGAATTTCACGATCGGAGTTAAATACCAAACTAAAAATATTTCGTAAAAACTTCCTCATTAACACATTCAGATTAGAATATCACACTGCCAGAAAAACCCACAAAGATCTTGTCAAATCTAAAAAGAGAGCCCACGTGGAGCACATTAAGTATTGTATGCGAGATCCAAAATCAGTGTCCATCTTTTGGAGAACATTTAGTTGTTTCAGAACCCAACCAGGCTGTCAAAACGTAATACCTGTAGAGGTTTGGGAAAACTTTTACCGAGAAGTCACGCCAAAAAAAGGTCAAATACTTCCACGGACTCGATCCCACCAGAACCATACCTCGGGTGTTCTGATTCGGGAAATCACACTTCACGAGCTAGAACATTCTCTCAAGTCGCTTAAAAATAATAAGTCTCCAGGATTAGACGGTAATACAAACGAATTCTGGAAATATGCTTCCCCAGATCTTTGCCAAATCCTTCTAATTATATTTAACTCCATCATGTCTGAAGGTGTGACCCCAAATAGTTGGTCAGAGGTAGAACTGTTTATGCTCTTTAAGAAAGGTGATAAACCCCTCCGGAGTAACTTCAGAGGTATTGCCCTTATTAATACAATAAAGAAGTTGTTCACCCGTATTTTATATGAGCGGTTATATCAGTAGTGCGAAGAGAATAACATTCTTCCTGAAAACCCAAGCGGGCTTTAGAAAACACAGAGGGTGCGTGGATCAGATCTTCACCCTGACAGCTATTATTCAGAGTAAAATTTACGCTCCAAAAGGGAAACTGTGTGCTTTATTTGTAGATTTGGCAAGAGCGTTTGACTCATTAAACCATGATTTATTATGGAGAAAATTAGTTAATTTTGGAGTAAACTCCAGTTTTATCAGAATATTAAAATCCCTGTACGATAACGCAACTCTAAGGGTTATTGTGGGCAATAGCCATACCTCACCATTTGATATTTCCCAGGGAGTTCTACAGGGGGACATTTTGAGTCCATTACTCTTTGCCCTGTATATATCAGATATCGACACGTTCTTCAAGTCAAAGGGAGCCACCCCAGTGGGTCTAGGAGGTTTAAACCCTGTAGATCATTTGCTTCTCGCTGACGACAATGTCACTCTAGCAGAGTTCAAATTAGGTCTTCAACGTAAGATAAATGTTCTAGATGAATATTGTGACCGCAACTACTCTATTAATTTATCAAAAACCAAAGTCATGGTATTTAGGAAGGGCGGCAACCTGCACAAAGACTGGGCGTGGTATCTTAAGGGCCAGAAAATCGATATCGCTTCGGAATACACATACCTGGGTGTTAAGTTTACCTCTTTTGGTTCGTTCAGAGTCGCTGCAAATGACATGAGACTTAAACGTTAGCCACAATTGGACCCACACTTAAGATTTTTCAAGCAGTCAGAACTGATACATGACAAGCACGTATGAAACTCTGTAGTCATCCCGACAACGACATATCCTTCTGAAATCTGGGCCATTAATATTGGGGATGAACTGGAAGTGGCTCAAAACCAATTCTTGAAAAGACTCTTGTGGCTTCCCAATAGAACCCCTTCACATGCCCTTAGAGTTGAAACGGAAAGAGTTAAAGTTTTATACCGTGTTACTAAATGGGCGATTAGATTCTGGTTTAACTTCCTGCATATGCCCACAGAAAGACTCCCCAGAATTTGATTTGAAAGATTAAAATTAATTAGTAAATCTGACCCTCAACATAAATCCAAGAAGTCCTGGCCCAATTTTATCCGTGATACTCTCTGCACACATGGCTTTACAGCAGTGTGGGAATTTCAGTCGGCAGAATATCTTGCAGGCTTTTTTAAACGTATAATGGCAGTATTATTTGATCACTAAGTAGAAGATGATCTACGTAGGGTAAATGAGTCATCAACACTCCCTATGTATAAATTCATCAAATCTCATTTTTATACGTCAGAGTACTTATGCCACAACATTCCTTTACAATATATCCGATTAATCTCAAATATTCGACTTGACTCATCCACCCTGTATACAACCAAGGTTAAACTCAAATTCACATACCCAGACCTATGCATTGGATGCAACCTTCAAGAACAAAATAACTTGCTTCACCTCTTTACAAGATGCCGTATGTATGATTACCCCAAACGGGTACATTTGGGAAAATATAATATAATTAAATTAATTCCGAACTATCTCTTCTCTCTTTATTTAGGAACCCAACCAAGGATCTCATGTGAGATATCTTTAGATTTATTTTTAATTGCAGTGTCAGGAATGTCTTCCTGACAACTGTCTTATACTCACCTTAATTTTATTATTATACCTACTGTATGGATGATATGGGCGCCGCCCGATAAGAGTCCTAATAAATTATCGTTGAAATTGAAATTGAAGTGTTTGAATTTGCAGATAAAAACAATTACCTGAGATTTCATAATCGCTTGAAAATATAAAAATAATTCAAAGAATTTTTTCAATATGATTAAATTAACCAGAAAATATACAACTCGCAATTTCTTTTGCTGAAAATGTCTCACATGTTCAATACACATCCATTCATTCACTGTCTGGCTATCAACACAAATCGTATTTATCAACAAACTTTAAATTAAGTTATTGCAAGTGGGAATATAGATTCTAGGTTTTGGCTTGCGGTTCCATCGGCGTATGTCCTAAATTTTGTGTATTCAATATCCGGATTTAAACCAAATTTTTAGTTACTGCTCCAACTAATTACTTCATTAGTATTTTAAATGAAAATAAACTGAAAATGAAAATAAACCTACTAGCCATACGTTGTATGAATAATCAAAAATTTGGAAATGACATGAAATATCCACATTTTTAAAAAGCGTTTGATTTACTACTAATGGAATTGAATTTTATGTTCCATAAAACCATATTCAAACTTTTTTGTCAGATTTAATATTTTAAAATTACTTTTTATGGTGATTCAACAATAGTGAAAAAACTGAAAACATCCTTTTTGAAATTTAACTTCTGAAACTTACGCCCCTGCCGGGAGGTCCTCAAAAATTTCAAAAATCCATGGAAACAATTTTTCGGCATAGTATTTTATCCAGATTAAATATATCAGCAAAATATTCAATTCCCTTGATCTTTTGCGGGAATCTCCTCGCTTGCTATTGAATGGGCATGAATTGTAACTTTTATCTTGTTATATATGCACGGAGTTTATGGCTGGAAATTAGTATAAAAAACGTAACTTTTGAAACCAGATTTTTATTAACGCGGTACACACCTTCCATAAATTAATTATCCAAGTAAATATTATCAATGAATTAACGAGTACCCGACAATACGTCACATCCAAAGAAATTATTTGAAACGGCGTTAAATCTGTAAATAATTAAAACGAAATTTATGCTCACAAATGCTTAATTTTTCTCAACTTTGACTATCACTTCCTTAATTTTATATACATCTTAATATGAAGCTAATTAAAGTTGAAAATTTTAAAAAAATCTTGACGGAAGAAGCTTCAACACGTATTCGTGAAATGCTAAAAAAAGCGCTTAAGTTAAACCATTGTTATATTCAAAATACAGTAAAATCTGCAATAGTTATTATAGTATCATTATTTTCCCCGCGTCTGAACAATACGCGTCAGCATTTTCACAGTTAATAAAACTTCCATCATTTTAGTTTGCCTGGGATATTAGTATTTTAGTAATTTATAAATAAATCCCCATTGAACGGAAAATGTGTTAACAAATGTCGAGCAAGATTTCCAGCAGTATCTCGTGATTTACTTTACGCATATATGCAATTTGAACTTTTCCCCTTAAAAGATACCACTCAAATCTGTTGGTGTAACTTCCCCGGGAAAGCAGAGCAAAGCCCGGATTATTTTTGAAGAAGTGAAACTTTCAAATGAATTCTTGCTGAGAATTAAAAACTAGAAAGAAGAAGAGCCAAGTCAATAGTAAGTGTTAAGCTTAGAGAAAACAATCTGGCTTTTGTACTCATATTGTAAAACAGGTACTTTCAATTTTGGCGTTGAAACAACTTTATTGAAATCTTGTATTGTTTAGTTTAAAATATTTTCCCATAAATGTACATAATAAATGATTTTTACTGCATGTCCATGTGATTACGGAAATTATTTTGGGCAGCGTCGAAATTCAGCAAATTTGTGTTTTTTAGAAGAAATACATCATGCAAATTGTTAATTAAGTAAAAAATACAATATTTGATATAATTTAAAAACAACATACATTTGCTTGCAACAAACATGTGCACTATCATACATTCAGATAATGCTTTAGTTGAAAATTACTCCGAGAAAAAATTTATTCCTAATATATTTAATACGTGTCAATCAAAGTAAGGAAATAAAAATTGTCTTCATTAATATGTAAAAAACATTGTGACGCCTAAAAATATTCGCCGCTGATTTTCGGGGTGTAATATCTAGTAGTACTAGTATTTTCAAACATTTTAAAAATAGCAATTCTGAGGTTGAAGAGTATTTTGTGAAGCATGGAAATTTACCAAATTTGTGCGATTTTTTATAATTATCATTTCTTCAATTTGAGCGTTGAAAATTGGACTGTGTAGCCAAAATAGTTACTTATACCGGAAAAAAATCAAAATGCAATGTACAATGGAAAATACAATAAACAAAAAATCTGAATACCAAAATACAAATTAATATGTACATAATTGAATCTACAAAACGAACTTTCTCCAGTCGTGCTTATTGGGGATGAACGCTAACAATGACACATGAGACGTTTTGTGTTTTCTTTCCTATTTCTCTCTCTCATCTGATTTCCCCTGCGTTTCAATATCTATTTTCATTTTTTGTCTAAAATTGAACCAGAAAATTTGCCTCCAATAATTATTTTGTAAATTCGAAAAATTTACTCAACAGCGTGGGTATTCAGCATATTTAAATATTCCCTGAGTTTTGATATTTTCAGCAACAAATATTATTTAACAGCAATATCGACTTGCCAGATGTGATTGTGAATCCGTCACAAAATTAATACTGTGCTGCAAAACTTTGTTCAATTGTTCACTTCAAACCGACGGGTGGACAGTTTAAATTAAATGGCGGAAATGACTAATGCGGAAATAAGTTGAAAATATTATAAATGGCCTCAAAATCAAACAATGTTACTACAAAAAGCAATAATAAATCTGGGAACAAAATCTCGAGATATCATCATCCAAATTTGAAAATGATGTTACAGATTTGTATTTATAATTCTATTAGTTTTATTTTAAGTTGAATTGCGTTTTTGCACACCGTTTATCAGAAATAAAGGGATCCCCTTCAAAATTAAATAACACAAATAGCAGTAGAAACGTTGATACGTAAATCCCATGTATTATTACTTGATAATAAAATATACTCGGGTATTTAATAATAATTCAATATATATGTTTGTTCCAACTGGGAACGGGTTCTATATTATATGAAAATAGGAAAACCAAATAAACCGTGGATTCACCAAATACAAAATTCTCAAGTCGTCTTGAAATTATTATTGGAGTAAAATAATTACAAACCGATACACCGAAGGCAAAAAGGGCGAATAATCACTCAGATTTTCTTGTCCAATAATAATCCTAGGTACAATTTTCTTAACCAATAAATTTAGGTCGCTAGGACGCTAGGAGAACATTACACATACCGATTACCAATCAATACAAATAAGCACTGTCACATGATGAACGTGATGACTCAACAATATCAACAGAATTAATAACTTACTGAGCTATTTGCTAATAATAAGAGAACAGATTAGAAACTATAGTAACACCATACAATTCAATCACCACTCACAACCAAACGATTCAAATTCTCCACGATGTGAAGAGTCACGTCGACGTGAGTATAGGTGGCTACACTCTACAGTTCTAACATACTCCCACCATTTGATTTTAATTATTACAAATCAAATATTATAATTAATTACAAATATATTAATGACACTAAACGAATCAATGACTTCTTTCTTCCACTGGAACCTCCAAAGGAAATAGTCTTTGCACCGGACGGATTATTTCTCGCGATGCAGTTCTAAGCTTGACAACTCGAACTATTCCGTCTTTACCAGGAAACAGTTCGATCACTCGCGCCAAGGGCCAGTATGTTCGCTTCTTATTGTCTTGCTCCAACAAAACAATGTCACCAATCTTCATATATCCCCGGAATCGTTTCGCTTCGAAGCGATGGACCAACGTACTTAAGTACTCTGCCCGAAATCTGCTTCTGAAATGGTCCCGCAATCTTGATTGATACTTCAATCTTCTGTTCAGTGACTTGGAATCCACCTCGTCCAACTCGGGAAGACCTGACTCACGGATCTCTCGAAGCAGCATCGCTGGAGTTAAGGGAATCAAATCATCACTGTCTTTGGATACATAGGTCAAAGGTCTAGAATTAAGAACAGATTCACAATCACAAAGAACAGTTAGCAATTCGTCATAGTTGAGACACTCCCGTCCCAACACTCGTTTCAAAATGTTCTTGATGAGCCCGATCAAAAGCTCCCACCATCCGCCCCACCACGGAGCACTTGGGGGATTAAATCTCCAATCGATTGGATGAATGGAGTGCCTCTGTCCCAGACTTGATTCATATACTTTCTCCCAATCAACATCAACAGTAATAGTATCAGCCACAGTACACCAAGACAATCCCAACACCGATACATTGGAATTAGTAGTGGAGTTTGCTAAATCGTCTTGGTTCCACCTCCAATCTCTAAGATTAAAATGTCCTTTCAAAGAGAGTCTCACAGATTCACAAATGAATGCATTTAGTTTATCTTTAGTATTCACGCTGGTCACACAGTTGTCAACATAAAGGGAGTCTAAGAGTTTGTTAGCAATAGTTTTTTCATTTTCACTAACCTCACATAAGTGTTTGTTCAGGGTAGCTGCCAGAAGAAACGGACTTGAAGACACGCCAAATACAACTCGACGATGATGATACTTTTTAATTCTCTCAAAGCCAGGCTCCCACCATAGAAATCTGAGAAAATTCCTGTCGACAGGAGCAACGGATAGCTGCAAGAACGCCTTGTCAATATCTGAAATAATCCCAAATCTACTTAACCTGAACCTCAAAAGGATGGTAGGGATTAACTCCAACATATTTACACCCTTCTCCAGGCAGTCATTTAGGGATGGCTTGTTCTTCAACTTGGCCGAAGCATCAAACACAGGGCGGATCTTCGTGGTTGCACTACTTTCCTTGATGACGGGTTGGTGAGGCAGGTAGTGCCCAAAATCATTCAATTCTTTTGTCGGCACTTCCTCAATGATTCCTCTTTTTACCCAGTCCATAAACACGTCTTGATAGGCTTCCAACTTCCCCATACCTTTTAACTTCTTTGTTGTAGAATACAACCGTCGTGTAGCTAGTTCTTCGTTAGACGGAAGATCAACTTGATCGGTGAGCCAAGGAAGACCAACAACATACCTTCCATCCTTTTCTCTTCGAAGAGAATCTTCAAATCTCTTCAGGGTGAATTTTTGCTCTTCACCTTTGGTTTTCACTTCACATGGATCAGTAATCCCCAGAACATCCAGCTTCCACATATTCGACACGGTAGTATAAATTACAAAGTGAGGAAACTAAGGTAGTCGATGTATTCTCTCGTGTAGACACGAACTGTTCCCCCATTATAACCCAACCCAGCTTTGTCTCAAAAGCGACCGGACCAGACTTCGTTGCATGGAGTTTTCCAGTAAATAACTTGCCCACAGCATCCGCGCGCAATAACAGCTGGATCTTGGTGTCCTTGGATTCGGCATCTAATACCCGAATACTTTTCTGATTCAATTCTTGAACAACCCTTGTGTTCGAAAGTTTCGGAATCTTACCGCAAATTTCTTGATGATCCAAGGCACTAATCTCGCAAGAAAAAGAATTATCTTTACTTACTAGTTCAAAATTGTAAAGTGAATGTTCGATAGGCCCCGTTTTCGACCCTCCAAATAAAGAATAATTTAATTCCAGTCGACTGGAAGATTTCAAACCCAATTCCTTTGCCAGCTCGGACAGTATATGGGACCGTTGAGAACCTTGATCGATCAATGCACGAATCAACCTCTCCTTCTTCCCAATTCGGACCTTAATAACCAATGTCTGCAAAAGAACCTCAGGATCACAGGAAGCACTCATACTGACTTCACTCTTGTTCTCAGAACTAGCTGTATCTTCCTTGGACTTCAAAAGTTCAGGACACATGATAACAAAATGCTTCTTCGAACATATCTGACACCGATGTTTCGCCTTACAATGTGCTGATGTATGACCTGATTTTAAGCAAACAAAGCAGAGTTTTTTCTCCTTGATTACCTTATTCTTGTCGTCAAGAGTCATCTTGGCTGCCTTGATACATTCTTGACTGGAATGACCTTTATCACAGAAACCGCATTTCTTGACTTCAGGCTTCATGCTTCCAGTAAATACACCTGTAGCAGTAGGAGTTTCTTCTTGACTTTGTTTTTTCGACTTCGGCTTGTTTGTCTTCGGTTCTTCTAAACCAAGACCAACCTTAGCCATTGAAATTTGTGTTTCACCATCAACTTCACTCTTCAGGAACTTCATGAGACCCTCTAAGCGACCTTCATTATTCGCATCGATGCGACGATTGCGCTTCCACGTACGGAGTACTTCCTCCGGAAGGCACGACTCGACCAACGGATACAACATAGCTGCATACTTGTCTTGAGTTACTCCAAGGGATTCTAACGCACGAAGCTGAGTCTCCAAATTGTCATTAAGGGAAGAGATGGATATGACATCACTTGAATTCGGAGCGGTTTTAAGCACTAACCTTAAGAGTTCACGGACGTAAACTTCCAGTAGAATGTCGTCACGACCAAAACGCTCCTTAAAGTAATCAATTACTTTGGGGTAATTACTACCACTCAATGGAAAACTGTCGACGACTTCTCTAGCCTTAGCACCTTCTCTCATAGATTGGATGAGGTATTGAAACTTGTCCTCTGGAGCCATCTTGACATCAGAGGGAATCTTAAACTGACTCCAGAACCCCAACCACTCCTTGGCGTTACTCTATCCAGAAAACTTCGATAGTTCAAGCTTAGGTAGGCGCAACTGAATAGAACTGGCGCTTTCACGTACAGTCTGGTACACACTGCCACTACTCGCGTCGACGCGATCCACATCGTGTTCAAAATCAATTCTTGTAGCGAACTTCAAGTTCCAGAAAACGATCCTGATAATCCGATTGGACTTCATATTCTTGACTAGCTTCTTCATCGGTTAAATCATCTGCTTCCAACATGACTCCTTGAATTCTAGCATCAAAATCCAAGAGTCTGGATCGATAATTTTCCAGTTTGGCTAGGATCTGTTGGAGAAGGATTAAGTCGGGAGCTTCCTTCCCTAATTCTTCCTCCAATGCTTGCGATGCCCGAGTAAAAGCTGCTCGAACGGGTGCACGAGTTTTCCGTAGGTTTTCCATGATTTTCAAACAAACAGTGTTCAAATTAACACTATCCTGCAGGCTGCGCCAATAAATGTTCCAACTGGGAACGGGTTCTATATTATATGAAAATAGGAAAACCAAATAAACCGTGGATAACCAATAAATTTAGGTCGCTAGGACGCTAGGAGAACATTACACATACCGATTACCAATCAATACAAATAAGCACTGTCACATGATGAACGTGATGACTCAACAATATCAACAGAATTAATAACTTACTGAGCTATTTGGTAATAATAAGAAAACAGATTAGAAACTATAGTAACACCATACAATTCAATCACCACTCACAACCAAACGATTCAAATTCTCCACGATGTGAAGAGTCACGTCGACGTGAGTATAGGTGGCTACACTCTACAGTTCTATTAATGTTAATTAAATGGGATTAAATTAACGAGCAAAGTATTCAACTTCCAATGCATTCTGCTGGAACGTCATCATGTATAATACTGAATGGGAAAAAACTGTAACCAAGATCTTACGATACGGATCCGAATTTATTTCCGGGGATATCTTTTTACAAATTGGAAAATTTCAATCAAGAAATTCATAAATGCAATTTAAAAACAATATTTACGCTCAAAAATTCCCGTTCAATTTTTACACTTCACATTTTCAATAAATCCTCATGTACAAGATTTAGCTGGGGAACTTTTGTCCGTTTATTTTTAAGAGCAAAGTAGTAAGAACCCCCATAAATTTATAATTATTTTACCAGCTGCTGTAATATTGCATCGGAATAACGCTGCTAGTATTTCGGAATCTAATGACTATAGGAACAATTCCTACAAAAAAATGCATTCAGTGGCTTCCACGAAAGAATTGTGTTTAATTTTGGAAATTAATTTTCAACTCAATTTGACCACTTTGACATGTCCAACATACATATATACAAGCAAATCTCCGTGATGACTTAGTATTGACCAAAAAGACAAGCCGCTAAATTTATACAGCCATTCTCGGCACAGTGTAGAAATATTTAAACGGCGGGAAAATCGTAAACATTTTGAGAGTAATTTATGTTCTACCATAGATGGGTGTTTTTCTCCCCATCTGCCTCTTTATGCGAGGGATGGAATATAGCCTGCTCGCACTCTCCCTCATCATCAATCGAGCGACACGTTACGGGTTGTACTCGTCCTCGCCCTCGTTAGGGGCTACTTTAAAAATACACCCCTCTCCCTCGCACTCATGAGGACCCTCGTTATTTTATATTACACGTAAATAACCCCCCTAGAATTGACTACAACACCTGTGCCTTCAAATAACTTTTTCGCGGACACTTGGTTAAAATATGACAACTTCAATATGTGTCGACATTCCCCCCAGTTCTGAACGTACGGAACTTTTGGATAGCTTGGAAAGTTTATAAAATTTCCTAGGACCTAGCTTTCAAAACAAATTAAAAAATATTTTTTGTTGAAATAAACTTCTGTATTCAAAATAGTGCCCTTTATTGGTGCAGGTTTTACCCAGGTATTTGAGTACAGGTACATATTAGGTTTCGTGGTTGACAGAATTGTAAAAAGTATAAAAAATTTGAAAAATTTACAATGTTTTTTCGATTTTGTCCTGAAAATAACGTAAAAAACAAGTTTAAAATTCTAATTCATCGGTAAAAAGTGTCTATCTTCCTTATATTTTTATTGTCGGCAAAATGGAAAACATTCAGTAGTCAAAGTTCAATATTTTGTTATAAAAAACATTTTTATTGGTCTTTGACAATAATTCTTCATTATAATCGATTCAGTAGCTCAGAAAATGACTATCGTTGATCAAAGCTGTTTTCTACGTCTCCGGTCAATAAAGATTAGTCACAAATAGGTTCCATAACCTCAGACCAGTAATATTCAATAGTAGGGTCTGAAAACAGCATTAATCAAATATAAAGCCCAGATGCCCTTGTTTACAAATGACCATGTCTCCCCGACATCCTAAAATGAAATTTGTTTCTGGAATTTAATATGAGAAATTTTAACCTAAACAAGAGGACCTTTTACTTTTAAAAATTAAAACTGGGATTTTTGTGCAGGGTCATAAACCATGTACCTAAGATGTTAGGAAGTTGGTCTTGCTACAGGACAATATATGTATGATTTTCACATAACGATTAAGGTCAGATAAGGTCACGAGGGCTTGCATGTGTATACTCTGCCTCCCCCTCTTTCGTTCACATCCTCTTCATAGGTTCTCTCCCTCATGTTCATGAGGGCGCCTAAAATCAACGTGTACTCGCCATCACCCTCGCAGTTTGTGAGGGCGAGGACGAGGGAGAGGGCGAGGCATCCTTTAATCACTCGTGAGGGTGCCCATGTATGTGTTCTACAGGTATGTTTTTAATTCATAACTTGAATGTGAAATCCCATAAACAATTTCCCTTATCTTAAAAAAGATATGAACTTGACATTGGTTAAAATGTTAAACATTGGCGTCAAACTTAATAGTTTCATTAGTTTCTCCTAGAATTTAATTTTCATGCCCAACATATTCTAAGTAAATTTTCATGCAAAATTTTCAGTTAGATTAATTTGAACTTTTAATGTTAATTCGATATAGGAGTACGATCTTTAGCAAATCTACATGTAAAAAAAAATATTTTATTTTCTCACATAACTATATGTACTTTTAAAATTTGACTCTATGGCAATTAAAGTAAAAATCAAACTATTACGCGTTTAATTGCACGTTAACGGGATTACAGTAATCATGTGAAACGACTTCATTCTAAACTTTGGTTGTTTGACGAGTAAATATGGAGAGGCGTCAAAATTCAGTGTATTAAGTAATTTTCATCCCAATAATTCTGGAGTATAATTTACATTTCAGGGACGATGAACGACGATGAACCATAGACTAATTTATAATACTTCCAGAAAAACTTGTCCGGAATTTTCCGATCTAAATGTGGATCTTCAACAATTTAGAGTATTTATATTTTTAGGTCTCGATTGAGTTTTAATTGAATAAATGGGAATTTGTTTCGTGTGTTAAGGATGAGTTCACAACTTCATTTGGGAAATAATTACAGATATTGAGGATGACGTTAGAACTATTTTCTTTAGGCTAAAGAAACCTCATTTTGCTTTTTCGACAAAATATTAAACAATTAATTTATGGAAGTTGAGGCGATAAGCACAAAATAAATTTTGTGCGAAGTGCAAATGTGTAGTGTTATTTTTTAGATTTAATTCTCCGAATCGCTGAGGATTTAGAAAAATTCCTAAATACAAATCCGATTGACTTGGGAGATGTGATTTTGAATTTGTCCTAAAATAATTGGGTTAAAAAACTTTGTTCGACTGTTCACTTCATCCCATGGTGAAAATATTTTCAATTGAGGATCAAAACATTTTCAGATTTTTTCAAAGACCGTCAAAATCAAAATGATTACATTTTGGCATGTACTTGTGGATATAGAAATAAATTTTCAAATTTTTTTCGAAAATCTGATGTGTGATTGTTTTACATTTTCTTTTCAAATGTAGCATCACTGGCAAACTGAGGTGACAGAATTGTTAATAACTGTAAGCATTTTAATTTTGAGCATTTGATTCCCTAGGCGTTGAATTTGCTAATAAAACATATTTTCGCTTTCGATATCGTCATGTTATTCTTTACCATATCTAAAACCTGTTTCAAAATGTATTGCATAATGTGCTTAATTGACAATTCTGTATTATATTAAATGTAAATATTACAAAAGTCAATTGACCCTAAAGTTAGTCCTCAAGATCACAAATATAAATTAAATGATGCTGTAATTGTTTAGATTTTATGTCATACTATGCATTTGCGTCAAGAAAAGGGTGCACATTAGAGTGTCATTTTATAGTAAATACAGCTGAAATTACTAAATGACAATCAAAACGAGCAGAGGCGATTTTTCAGTTTGTGAGATATGCGATTTATTTTGACATCCCCTACAATTGAAAAACAAATTTAAATCTTTAGGCTTAAAGAGTGAACTTCTTGGTAGCACGTCTCGTGTGGCGTTGATGTCTAAATGTTTAAAAAGTATTTTCAGTTTAAATTCTCAGAATAATTATGTCAGACAAATTTCCCTTCTTCAAAATAAATCCTGATTTTGTTCCATTTCTTTGGGAGGGTTACATCAGGGGGTTTCGGGTTAACGTAACGAGACAAATTAAAAAATATTTGAAACAAATTGTGTGCAGAAAATGTGGAAATTTAATGTTTCTAAATAATTACTTATAGTTACGTACTAGTTATTTTTGGGTGGGGGAGGCCACGATTTTAAAGAAACATGGTATCAACATCTACGAAAATTTCAAGCTGATTTTAACAAGTTTTACATTATCTTGCATAACTAAGTCATTGGATTTTCACTCTTAGTTTTGTATCGAATTATACGATAAAGAAATTTAACTCACAAGACGCCACACTCGATATTGGGTAAATGTTATGAAATTCTCATTTACCATCGTCTATTAAACGTACGAGTATACCAGTGTTTGTGAAACCAACACTTGTTTGAAGAAATTCTAATGTATGATTGGTGAATTAAAATTTCCGGTTAAATTATTTCTTAACTAGGATTTATAAATTATTAAAATAGTATAAAATAAAAACTAAAGTAAAGCAGGTTTATTGACTCTAACAATGTTAGTAAGTCGTCCGAAAATATTTTAATTTAAAGATAAAAACATTTACCACGCTTTGAAATCAACATCAAAATATCCTCAAGAGCAACATTTTGAAACGAAATACAGGAAACTCAAACTGTTTAAGTATGAGCTTGCCATAGCGTGCATAATAGATACAGTGGCGTCGAAGCAAAAGTGTTTTCACTTTTTTGTATTTTACTGTACAGTCAACTCTCGCTATAAGGGATGCTGAAGGGACCGGCAAAATCTGTCCCTTATAAACACTAATCCCTTATAAGCATAGTGTTATACATTGTGTAAATGAGAATCGGGACTTCTAATCCTGATCCCTTATATCGAGAAATCCCTTATAAGGGTATCCCTTATAGCGAGAGTTGACTGTATTTCGATCAAATAAATGATTCGATGCTAATGATTTTCAGGACGTAATACTTGGTGTGATTGGCATTTTCATACATGTTTGAAATATTGCAAAGCAATTTGAATGAGCTTTTAGGAATTTATTGGGATTCAATACACGACCAAAACAATCAATATCCTGTATCTTTTGCAGGAACTACCACACATCCGATTGAATGGGCATGAACTGTAAAGACAATCTTACGAGAAATCATTTTTGAGTTTTCGTATAAAGCGTAGTGACTTAAATTAGCAAATTGATAAATTATATTATTTGATTTTTAATTACACAGTACGGGTCTTTCTATAAATTTTTAGCCACTATGTGTGACGCCCATGTTGCTTTACACCAGTCGGAATTATTCACACAGTCCTAATGGGAAGTCCTCAACGATTTAAAAAATCCCTGCTGAAACAATGGTCAATGATTCTCAAACTCACTGTTGGCAAAACTAAATTCCGCACAAAAAGTCAAATCCATGCCCAAGAAAGTTTTCTCAACTTCCCCTATCACTTCCTTAATTTTATAAACATTTAAATATGAAACTAAGAAAGCTGAAAATTCGAAAAAATTATGCTGGAAATTTGAAATTAAAATTGTGAAGCTCAATCACATAAATCAATTTTAAAATGTTCATAAGCATGTTGGTGCAGTTTATTGACAATTCTGACTTTTTAAAAGTGTGTCATTGACCTTTTACTGATTGATTTTATGCCACAATATGAATTTGAACCAACGCAAGGGTAAATATTGCAATTTCACTTTATAGTAAATAAACCTGAAATTGTTACAGGACAATCAAAAGGAGCAGGCATGATGCTTCAACTTGTAACCATAGATTTTGTTTTTACAGTCCTTACACTCCAGTACACCAGTTTTACATATCTGTTTACGTTATATTCCTGAGTTTCCTGGTGGAACGTGTTTTGTGGCGTTAATGTTAAAATGCTAAAAGAGAATCCAGGGACAATTTTATTTATTATTTTTTTAATTTTAATTAAAACTTCCAGCGATACATTTCGTTACTCGTATTTTCCAGTCATTTGTCATTACCAACTAAATTATAGTAAATCTGGTCCGATTAGAGTACAGTATTTTTTTAGTAACACACACTATTTTACAGAAACGCTTTTCTAAAAATTTGTTTACGCTTATTTTTATAAAATTTTAGAGGCTTTCCGGGGAGTTATCCAATAAATCTCTACTAGAGTTACGGACGTGACATGCAAAAGCTGCACATTTTGGGAAATTTTCATGTCAGGAACTGATAACACTAAAAGGGAATTTATAACATCCTGGCGTTCCAAAAATATTCACAATACAACAGCTAAACAATACCTATTTTACATATAATATTTATTTTTGTAAAAACAGTAATATAATTTAATATTTCAATTTTTAAAAAAATTAGTACAATTGAAAATGAAGCTAGTTTAGATGTTTAGCATTTAGTTGTAGATAGCCCGAAGATGAACACAGTTGTTGTTCGAAAGCTTGCTATTTATAATAAAAATGGATTCCACTGAAACCAATTTAAATGTGAAAAATACCTATTTTAATTTTTCCCCTGAAATTGAACCGCAAAATTTATCTCCCATATATTTTTATTGTAAATTGGACAAATTTATTCAACAGCGTGGATATTCAGCAAATTTAAATTTTTACAAGAATTAATTTTTTAATTTTCCCAATGATTTTTGATGCATATAACAACAAATATTAATTAAAAGCCATTTCGGCTTACCAGATGTGTTTGTGAAACCGTTACAAAATTAATACTGTGCTGCAAAACTTTGTTCAATTGTTCACTTCAGCCCGACGGGTGGAAAGTTTAAACTGAGCAGTAAAGCGAACGTGTTATACGGAATTAGCGTTATTCATTGAAAATATTACAACTGACTTCAAAATCAAATACAGTTATCACAAAAAGCACCAATGGATTTGGAAGCAAAATCTCGAGATATTTTCATCAAAATTTGAAAATCCAGTTAGAGATTTGTAATTATGTATTTGTAGTTTTATTAGATTTTTATTTTAAGTGGAATTGGATTTGACTACATTTTCATACAATTTATCAGAAATAAAGAGATCCCTGTCAAAATTAAAATAACGGAAGTGTTAGTAGCAGTAGAAACGATGATATGTTAATCCCCTGTGTTAGTATTTCAGGATAAAATACACTTGGGTAATAATAATTCAATATATATTATTTTAATGGGATTAAATTAACAAGCAAAGGAGTAAGATCTTTAGAAAATCCACATGTAAAAAACAATATTTTATTTTCTCCAACTATTTCATGTATTTTTAAAATCTGGTTCTACGGGAATGAAAATAAAATCAAACTATTGCTCTTTTAATCGCACATTAACAGGATTACAGTTATCATGTGAAACGCAACTCATTCTATACGTTCATTGTTTGATAGTCGCGTCAAAGTTTAATATGTTAAATAATTTTTACAGCAACAATTATTCAGTATACTTTACATGTCAGAAACGATGATCATTTTGAAACGTAGTTCAATTCAGAGAACTTAATACAAAACTTGTGAGGAATTTTTAGAACGACTTTTGGATCTTGAATAGCTTAGAGTATCTATCATTTAAGTTTAAATCGGAATTTATTTTTTGTGTCTGAGAGGAGTGCACAACTTGACTTCGGAAATACAGATAATGAGGGTGTTGTTGGAACTATTTTCTTTAGGCTTAAAAACCTTCGTTTTCCTTTCTCGACAAAAAATTAAACCAATTAATCCATGAAAATTAACCGGATAAGCACTAAAAATATTTTGTGCAGCGGGGAAATGTGCAGTAATTATAAATCATTTTTTAGATTTTTATATTTCTTCAAGTTGTTAAGGATTTAGAAATGTTTTAAATTTATTTCGCAAAATAAATTTTGCTTCACAGTTACAGATTTTCAGGACGTAATTTCTAGTGGGTGTCAATCTTCAAGCATTTTTGAAATATCAAAAGACTATTTTAATGAGAAGCATTTTATTGAGATTAAATAAACCAGCAAAATATTTCATTCCTTGTATCTTTGGCTGAAATCTCCTACCTTACTGCTGAATACGGATGAAATGTAACGACCATCGTATTATATGTGGACGATTTTATTTCTTAGTGTTAGTATAAAAAATATCAATTTAAATGACCAAAGAATAAATCCCATTTTAAAAAACCGGTTTAATTACACAGTAATGCGCTTTCGACATTTTAATTGCCATTGTGAGAAGCACCCACGTATTCACTTTGAGCTAAACCAGAATGAAAATATTTGTAGCGGCGTGAAAGCCACAAATAATTAAAACAAAATTTATGCCCTTAAATGTTTAATTTTTCTCAAGATCCCTTTTTACGTCCTTAATTTTAAATACATAGTAACATGCCGCGAGCTAAAACTCAAATTTGAAAAATTATACTGCAAATTTGCAACTAAAAATGTGTTACTCAATCACATAATTCAATTTTAAAATGTTCACATTCATGTTTGCACAGTTTATAGCCAATTTTATTCAGACTTCAAAATTCTTACTAAAACAAATCAGGGGGTAACTACTCTAATGTTTATTGTAATCTGATTATACGTATCGACATCTTCGCAGTTTATCCTCATTATATAATCATGACAGCCAACGATATTGTCTACAAAAGAGCTTCCACACATATTCTTGAAAAATATTTCGTAATTTTCATCAACACAAGTTGAATTCGTTAACAAGTCAGACGTTCGTGATAATAATATAAACTGAAGGGGGGGGGGCAATAATCGAATTTTATAAAATCTGGAAAATAATTTCTTACAAACTAGGTGAATCAAATATTTGGACAAAATGTCACACCTAAAATTTCTCCATATCTGCATAGAAATTTATTTTACACAAGTTTTGCTACATTTTCAAAAACATGGACACTATTGTTACAAATGGCCTTGAATTTCTAATTTTGAATTTTACAAGACGCATATTAACAATTTTATTTTGGTAAGGCAATTCAAGTGTACAATTTCTGGCTACATAAGAAATCATGCAAATCTTGAGAATAATCGCGACGTACTTCATAACTTAATTTGCTTCTCCTCGAATATTGTGGAATGTTATTATCTCGTATTACTTTGTTGCAACATAATATCTGTAGGCTTTTCAACCTCGTTATTAATATCGTCACTCATTATATGTTTCAGACAGTTTCCCTGACTTCCTGGAAGATTGCCTTGTGTAGCGATAATGTTAAAATGTTTTCCTTTTTTGGCAATATATAAGACCAACGAACACGACTCTAGTTATTTTGAAATATTAAAAAAAATCTTGGATTGTTGAATCAACAATATTTTGCTATTAGGATACAAAATACAAATCAATTGATCTCTTGAACATGTAAGTATGAGCTCCAAAAATATTTTGAGTAGGGCGGGAATTAGGCAAATTCGTGATAGCTTTTTGAAGAATTATTTCTCCGATTCGTTAAGAAATAAAACAAATCTTAAATAAAAATAACATTTGCTGGCAGATGTGATTGTCAATCGTAAAAAATATGGACTACAAAATACTGTTAGATTATTTACTTCACCCCAAGGTGATAATATTTTAAACTGAAGATCAGTAGATTTTCAAATTATTTCAAAAAGCTAACCGCTCACTTTTGTAACAATGAGACTGCAAAAGCTAGCTGTTTGTCTTTGCTCAACGCTAAATATTGTACATTTAAAAAAATAAATGGTTATTTTCTGCAATAATTGACTTTCAAAATTTCGATTTCTTTAATACAAATCCTGACTGGGCCAGTTATATTAAAAGTTTTGATTTAACGGAACGAGACAAATTAATAAATTTTTGAACACATTTTGTGCAGAAAAGAATTTAAAGCAAAATTTCCTAATTGATTTTCAAAATGAACATAAATTTTCAAACATATCTGTAGCATTGGCATTTTAGGATTGGCCCCGTTACGTAATAAATGTTAATATAAATTTTACTATCGCTTTGTAAATCTGCACTCGCTTTTAATACCTTTTGGACATAGAAACAGAATTTCAAGATTTTTCAGAAATTTGGCCGTGTGATTTATTAATTTATTTTTTAAAAAGCATAAAAATAGTTACAGTGCACTCTCGCTTTAAGAGGCCTCCGTATAAGAGCATGTTCAATATAAGAGTACTCCCAGGTCCCCCCTATAGGATTGCTGGGCTGTAAATGTTCCCTAAAGAGCACCGCTTATAAGAGCATTTTCGATGTAAGAGCTGGATTTTACATCCTCATATGGTAGCAAGATCCATTATAAGAGCATATGAGCAGACATAGAAACGTTTATGAAACGTTTGCAGGAAAATCTCAAGAGCGTGAATGCGCACAATGAACTGAAGTTGGTGACGAGAGTGCATATACCAGCACATATACAGTGCCAGTCAATTGAAGTTGGACGCCCAATGTTTTTTTGAATAACTGCTAATAACTTTTTACACAGTTAAGTGAATCTTGTCAAAAATTTAGGTTTTAATGTCGAACATATGGGGATTAGATACTTGTACGTATTAACATACACAGTACATCTCATACACTCTAAAAAAATTTGAAACAAAATTGGGTTAAAACATCGGCGTCATTTGAAGTTGGACAACTGCATTTAACTAATTTTTTACCTCAATTCCCACTTAACTACTGTCCTTTAGTACCGCGTAGGCCTACCTCTGACTGCTAGGACAGCTGCTATCCTCCGGGGCATGGTCCCCACTGGCTTCCGGGTAACTTCGGGGGGATCTTTCCCCATATTTCGGTGACCAGATTTTTCGACGTGGGTTTCCCAGAAATGTCGAAATTGTGCAACCGTCGCAATAAAATCTCAAAGTTGTTCAATTTGGATCATGTCTGGGCTTTATACTGGCCATTTCATCACCAAAAAAAATTTTCTGGAAGAAAGCTGATGTTGGCTTAGATGTGCGTTTCGGATCATTATCCTCCTGAATCACAAAACGGGTACCCAGACCCAGGTTTTGCGCAGCAGGCTTGATATTGCGATCCAATATTCCTTGGTAACATTCTGAATTCATTTTTTCGTCAACAAATTCCAAGTTACCTGCCCAGGAACCCCCATACAGACCCAAGCCAAAACGCCCCATGTCCTATCTTCAGCGTTGGTTGGCAGTGCCAGTGTTTTAGTGCTTCACCAGACTTTTTGAAATTCAGTTTTGTGGACAGACGAAACTAATTTTCAACTGTACAACTCCGACTGGCAGCTCAGGGTGTGGAGAAAGACTGGTGAGTAACTTTAATTAGTTCACAGCAGACTCGGGAAATAACCGTTTTTAGGAAGACGGCTGTAATAATCTCTTTAGTCTGAGCAGCCATCTTTGTGTAGTAATGAAACGTGTTGTTAGATTTACAACCTCTTTTGGTGTAACTTAACAACATCATGGAGAATAGATACTATGGCGTCGAATCAAATGTATTTTCAATTGTATTGATTTGATTCCGACAAGATGAACTTTGCATCCCAACTACTGATTTTCAGAGCTATGTCAAATAATGTCTTTCGGAAACACATATAAGAAAAAGTGTAAATACAAACTCCTATGTAAAATACGTTTAAAAAGTAAATTTTCTGATGCGTAGTAACGTCAAAGGTTGAAAAATGTGCACAGTAAATCCGTTTGCAGTAAATAAAGCTGAAAATGCGGCAGGGAAATCCAACGAGCAGGCACGATGTTTCAGATGTTCAGGTTTTATTGTCATATTCCTTACAACACGAGATCGCAAAATTCCTACCCTTTGAGATTTTCCCACCCGCTTGGAAATAAGGCAGCACAATTGTGCACAAAACAATGTGCGACGAATTGGGCCAAAATTGTGCACATGATTTTGTGAACAAATAAATGTGAACGTATCTCTGTGCACACCATTTTGTCAACAAATTATTGTGAACATATCTATGTGCACAATTTTGGCCCAATTCGTCGCACAAATTGTTTCCCACAATATGATGTGCAGATATATTTATGCACAAATAGATGTACAGAAAGTCTAATAATTTCAATAAACATCCAGTCTTGGAAGCACATATTTATTCATTCCAGTCTGCCAGTAACACAATTGGAACCAAAATAAATATTATGGCTTGTTTTTCTTCATCTCCTCTCTCAGAAGCTTCGTAAGCGAAGACAGGATTCTAGCCTTCTGAATGTCGTACTCGCTTGGAATGCCACGTAGTGTACTCGCAGGTTTGAGTTTATATGACGCCAATGAAAATTCTGCAAAGTACAACAATAACATGAAGTAAACAAATATGAAATCAATACAAAGTATAATTAATTATATAAATATGAAATTTCGTCATACCGACTATAGCATCCCTCTTTCCTTGGTTCACACAAGGAAGGATTGGAACATTTTTATTAGCGTTACAAGAACGACCCATCAGCGACTTTCCGATAATTTCTTCCGATGTAAATAGGTATCGAAACAGGTTTCTAGCTAATACAAAAGGAGAGTTGGCTCCCAGTTTTGCAGCCGCAACCTTTGATTTCTTTAAAAAAACTCCACTGCCCTCAACTAATTCCAACTTGCTCTGTAAAGGTATATACAAATTAGGGATCAAAAAATATTACTGAATTAAAATATGTATAATATTTTTAATAACTATTTGCTACGCAATAGATAATTTTTTGGGGGTAGTAAAAATCAGGTTAAGCTTAATCTACTCAATGGGCAAGGGTTCAGAGTTTTAAAATCAAAAACCTTAAAAGGTAGCAGTAGTTTGGCCTCCAGAGCATCCACATTCTCCCGCAGGGCTTTAATTTTAGCTAATTAATTGAAATCATTAGTACCAGGATAGTGGGATAAAATGTATGTTTGACTGGAACTTCGAAATGAAACCAGGATTTACCTCGATACTTTTTCTTGGCGTCCTTTAACGCAACAATCTGGAGTTCCAACTCCCTCACCTTGTCTTCACAACCATTTACTTGATTGGGTATAACCACT
Source organism: Allacma fusca (assembly GCA_947179485.1). Classification (NCBI taxonomy): domain Eukaryota; kingdom Metazoa; phylum Arthropoda; class Collembola; order Symphypleona; family Sminthuridae; genus Allacma; species Allacma fusca. The sequence goes on from OX359245.1 coordinate 46,872,804, forward strand.
GAGAGGACTTCATTTCTGAAACGACCAACAGACCCTTTGTGGTTTTCCTGAGGAAGCGTTGCATCGGAATGCCGATCACCATTATCTGGATTCTACATAAACAAATTATGCACATATACAAACAACCGAAGGATTTTAATAATTTGGGCAGTTATTAGTTGTTCAAATATTATATGAATAGCCTTTAATGTTGAATCATCGTTCAGGTTTGAGGGTAGCTGACCAACTTCATTTCTGCTACGCTTACCTACAACGTCTGAAATGTCTTCTGCAGTTACAGTCTGCTTCGAACGCTACATAAAATAACGTATTAGTAACGGCACGGACCTTTATTTACAAAATAATGTAATTACCTTTTGTTTACGATTGATGCTTTTAGAGGCGGTTGGCATTGATTCACTGTCACTTTTGTCATTTGTTGCAGCAAGAGTTGCCAAATCATCGCAAATGCTTTCCATTTCCGGTTTAGATCCTGTAAGGTTATAGAAACGTTATGATTGTAAAGAACTAAAATTACATAAACAAGCCTTTATTACCAGTACATACAAACCACGAAACAATGGCGATAAGATGACTGCTAATGTATATAAATGATCGACTGTTTAAACTTGAATTAGCATTAATTACTACAAGCAGTTAAATAATGAAACTTACCGAAACCTCGTACCATAACATCGTAAGACTTCCTTCCCCACCTGATTTTCAGTTTCTTCCCAACTTGTTTATTGTATTTTGCCCGAATCGTCCCATCAATAATGTTCTTTAATGGCACGACAGCATATTCTTTAAGATCACTTAAAAATTCGACGGCAATGAACATTTTAACTCAGATATTAATGTTCATGAACTTCACGGAGAAAAATATTGTCATGGATGCTTGCACGCCTATTAGTAACGGAAAGTAAGCGCGCCATTTCATACTCACGATAGCCACACTAGGGGTGAGTATGACGACACGGCACGAGACAACTCGCTTAATCAACCAAAATTATATTTTGCAACTAAATCTTGGTTGAGAACATTTTCAACATAAAAATAATGCTTTCTATACAATTGTACTAACTAATACATTTTAAAGCTCGTGGATCTGCAGTTTAAACTTGAAGGCCTTCATTTATTTTTATAAATGTCTTTATTTGCTTTCAAATGTTATGGTTCATACCCCAAAATGAACATTGTGGTACTTGTGATTGTCCGGAGTTTAGTTACATTAAATTAATCTTTTTTCTTTATTTTTTTAGAACTTTACATTTTTCTTAGTATAAGATTTCTATTCCCAGAATTTGTGTACGCTCCAAATAGGTTGCACACATTTCAACAAATAATAATCATCTTTGCACTGTTCTGTTTGTCTCGTTCATTTCTTACTTCAGCTGCTCTCGTTCACGTGTTTTTTAACACAGATAACGAGACAAACAAGCATTCTAATATCAATGATTTGCTCACCCCTATTCTACACAGCTGAAGGGAATGAACAATGTGGTGACGTGTAACTTGACAGCACATGTTACTAATACTAAATATATAGATAGATACAATCAGTCGTTATTTCAGTGAGTTCTTAACTGATTGGATTGAAAATGTTAAAGAAAAATAAATACAAGAAATATGGCGGATCTACAATTATTAAAATTCCAAGAAGATCGAGACATAGATTCCGACAGGTAAAATCCAAGTTGATATTATCTTACTACTTTCTCGATTGATTAATTATAAATATGAGTATAAGAGTAAATAATAAAAGTTACTGAATTATGATTTTCGAATAGTTATCATTAACACTAACATTTGTATATTATTAGGCCCTTGAGGATGATCCTAGCACAAATAATCTGGCTGATTCAGTCCTGGGTTTCAGGCTATCCCCCAGTGCCAAGATCCAAAGTGATTAACACAGATGAATGCGATTATCTAGACTCAGAGTATGAACCTAATGAAACATTTGAGGAGGTAAATGTATAAAATAATTGGAATGTTTCGTTTAGTGTTAAACTTTCATTCAACTATAATTTGGGTTCATGCATATTATATTTTGAACATTTATAGAACAGTTCCAGTGGTGATGTGTCTTCTGACGAAATTAATGACATTATTTATGCGTTCGTTATCCGTCATAATCTCACTAAAGCTGCCACACATGACCTGCTTACTCTCATTGGAATGATAAATCCAGATCTGGTAGGCGTTGCATCAAGTATGTATGCTCTGAGAAAAAGGCTTCAAACAAGAAAATGGAATTCCGAAGCACATTATTTATGTAAATGCTGTAAAATGTGCATTGGAACTTCCTGTAATAGCAGAAACTGTAAACGTTGTGATGCTGAGACAAATTACAAATGTTTGCAAGAAACGAATAGTTATTTTTACCAATTCGATATTCGCGAAATTCTGCGTTCTATTCTCGACGCTCCTAAAGTTGCAGAGAATTTGCATGAGAACCTAATCAGGAGGAATGAAAATGTTAGGCAAGACGTTTTGAGAGATATTTGTGATGGTGTATTATATCAACACATGAACATTCGGAACTTCAATTTTACTTGTTCTATTAATACAGATGGGGTTTCTTTATTTAAGTCTTCGAAGTTTAACTTCTATCCAATTCTTGTATCAATTAATGAGTTGAGCTACAGTGTGAGGCGATCGAACACATTTATAGCCGCCCTTTGGTTTGGTCAAGGAAAACCTAACTTCGAAGCTTTTTTGAAACCCTTTGTGAAACAGTGTAACGATTTATCTTTGGTGCCCTTTGAATGGAATCACAAAGATGACAAAATCCAAAGCTTGGTGTACTTTACAATATTTGTGGCCGACTCTGTAGCCAGGTGTGCTGTGCAGGGAATGCATCAATTTAATGGACAATATGGGTGTCCTTGGTGTTTATTGAAGGGTGAAAGTATCTGGTTAGATGAGGAACGACGAAGTCGTAAATGGGTATTTAAATACGATGAAGCTCCTCTGCGAACATCAGAAAACTTTGTGGACCACCTTAGGCAATTACAGAATTTGCTGAGTGTTGTAAATAGTAAGGAAACAAATTTTATGGGTGTCAAATCTGCGTCACAGTTGCTACTTCTTAACCGTTTTAACATTTTAAACGGATTTGTTTACGATATAATGCATTCTGCTTTCCTCGGAGTGGTGAAAATGCTTACGTGTTTTTGGTTTGATGCCTGCAACCACGACCGGCCGTTCTACATTGGAAAAAATATTCAGAAAGTGGATAAAGTTTTAAAATCGTGCAGAGTTCCATTTAATTACGATCGAGCGGTTTGGGCTATGACCCACAGGAAGTTTTGGAAGGCATCGGAGTGGAGAACTTGGTCATTTGTTTCACCAACAGTTTTAAAAGGTATTCTTCCTGAAGTATACAGAAACCACATCAACAAGCTATCAAATAGCTTAATGATTTTGTCAGATGAGTCAATTACAATCGAAGATCTTGTTTACTGTGAGAATACACTCCGTGAATTTGTTCAGCAAACTCAGGATCTTTACGGGACTGAGGCTTGTTCATTTAATTTGCACATTTTACTCCATGCATCGAATTGCGTTAAAAACTGGGGGCCTTTGTGGTGCTACTCGGCCTTTCAGTACGAAAATTACAATGGAATTTTGAAAAATTTATGTCATGGTAACAAGAAAATTATAACCCAGATGAAATCAAGAACAGAGGAACTATTGGAGCTGCAAAGGCGCGGAAGAAACAATTTCAAGGACAAGGCAGCATCATAATTTTTTCAGTCATTAATGTTCTCGAAACAATTTGTTCAGAAATTCAAGAAAATATCCTATGTGATTTTTTAGGGCCGTGCCAACAATATTTGTTTACTTCAGAAGAACAAAAAAAACTAAATGATATGGGTTTTGATTCTTCTCTAGGAGAAAGTTATAAAAAATGCTTGATTTACGGGAAACTGTACAACCGATCTGATCAATGCACGTCACAACGAAATAATTCAATTGTTGTGACGCTTGATGGAAAGCTTTGGATCCTCCAAAAATTGATATATGTGTTAAGTAGTAATCAAGACGGCGTAGCTCAAGTAAGTAGAATCCACGGACAACCTAGCGCTGTCAACTCTTATCTGACTAATGTTACCAATATCGAAGATGAATGGGTCCTCAATAAGCTGTCTTCAATCATACGACAAAAATTTATAGTTATTTTTGAATGTGGAAACAATGGTAGAATTAAATACTTAGTACGGCTTCCCAATACTTACGAGTTAGAATGAATATACAAATTATTTGTGGATGAGAATGAATATTTTAATAAAATTTGTTAAATTGTCAAATTCTTGTCGCTTCATACGAAGCGAGTTAAAATATTATACATATTGTCATTTAAAATGCCGTGAAGCGTAACATGCTTTTGAAAAATTATTTTGTGCAGAGCTGTGCACAGTGTTGTGGGCAAAATAGGTTTTGCTCACCATTGTTCACAACATTTCCAAGCGGGCAGCCATGAATGTTTTTTTCCTGGGACGAATCTTCCACTATTCCTACAAAAGTCCGACCAGTATGTCATTCCTGCACGATTATGACACGTATGTATGTCAGCCGTTCTAAAACACAGCTTAGGAAAATCCTGGAGATTAGATGCAGTGGCGTCGCAACAAAAGTGTTTTCAAATTTTTGTAATTCATTTCGACAATATATATTTTCCTTCACAGCCAAGGATTTTCAGGACGTTACCTCTAGTGTGGTTTAAGATTCAAACATTTTTCAAATTTCAAAACACAATTTGATTGAGCATTGATTTTAATAACATTGATTATACCAGCAAAATATTTAATTCCCTGTATCTTTTGCTGGAACCCCTCCCTTTACTGCTGAATGGGCACAAATTGTAACGACCATCTTATTATATATGTGCCCGTAGTTTATTTATGGGTATTAGTATAAAATCGAAATTATATTAAACTTAAAAAAAAAGTTAATTCCCTTTTTTAAACCCGATTTTTATTTACAGAGTACATACTTCCCACAATTTAATTGCCCCTGTAAGTGCATATAATCCAAACCTTTAAGATGATGGCTAGTTGTAGTCTTACAATATTTGGAGTGGCGTGAAATCTATAAATAATTAAACATAAATTTATGACCCATAAATGTTACATTTTTCTCAACGTCCCATAATATTTCCTTAATTTTAAATATATGTTAACATAAAGACAATTAAAACTCAAATTTGAAAAAAAAAACTGGAAATTTGCAATTAAAGTTGTGAAGCTCAATCGCATAAATCAACTTAATTTTAAAGTGTTCATATGCATGTTGGTTTATATCGTTTATGTACAATTTCATTCAGACCTTTTAGCGCGTTTGTTATTGATGTCTTGCAAGTGTGTCACAGAGGTCACAAACGTGAGTAAAATATTTTCGTAGTTTGTTAATTAGTCCAGAATCGCTGAATTGTTTTTCCTCCAGTAGTGCTTAATGGGGATGAACGCTAAGAAGGGCACATAAACCTTTCGTTGTACTTCTCTCTCTCTCTCTATTCCCTGATTTCCCCTACGTTTCAATACCTATGTTCATTTTGATTCTGAAATTGAATTTCAAAATTTATCTCCAATATAATGTTCTGTAAATTGGAAAAATATTTTCAACAGCGTGGATACTCAGCAAATTTTAATTTTTACAATTCATTTTTAAGTTTTCTCAAGGATTTAAAAAAAAAATTAATTAAAAGTCATATCGACTTTGCCAGATGTCATTGTGAATCCGTCACAAAAAAAATACTATGCTGCAAAATTATGTTCAATTGTTCACTTCAATCCAACTCGATGATAGTTTAAATTGCACTATAAAACCTACAATAACTACAATTTCGAAACAAGTATATTGTTGAAAATATTTCCAGTGGTGTTAAAACCAAACAATTTTAGCACCAATGTATTTGGAAACAGCATTTCATGGGTAATAATATTTCAAAATATATTATTTCAATGGGATTCAATTAACGAGCAAAGTGATTAATTTTCAACACCTTTTGCAGGAACGTCCGCATGTAATGCTGAATGGGAAAAAAATTAACGAAGATCTTACGGTATTTGTCCGAATTTATTTCCTGGGATTTATTTTTATATGATGGGAAACTTAAAACAGCAAAGTGATAAATGCAATATAAGAACAAAATTATGCTTGAATTAGAAAAAAACTAAGCCGGTAATTTTCAATTAAAACTGACGCTCACTTTGATAAATAATTAATTTTAAAAATTTGAAGTGCATACTGATTTGAAAATATTTTTTGCCATGTATCCTGGATAACGGAATAACTTTAAAAATATTTATATTACTTTCCCTGTATATGTTTTTTTTACCAGATTTTAACCAACCTCCGACACTAGAAACTGATTGAAGTCAATCATTCAGAGCTGCTTATTTCGCCCAGTCTACGTAGGAAATTATCCAGCTCCATTTTTAAACTTCATATTTTCAATAAATGCTCATGTACAAGATTCAGCTAGGGTACTATTTATTTACCGGGACCATTTATTTTTAAGGTAGTAAAATAGTAAAAACCTATTAAATTTATAATTGTTTTATCTGTTTTAGTAATGCATTGGAGTAATGTTACTAATTTATGATCTTACCTCTCCTCGAACTCGCTATAACACAATAAATGCACTCAGTGGCGTCAAAGACAAAACGGTTTTTAATTTTGGGAATTAATTTTAAACTCATTTTGAAAACGTACTGTGGCCCCTGAACACTTTGAACTATCTAGCATATATACATACAAGGGCTACGTTAAATCTTACTTACTGGGAAAGTGAGAACTTATTTCTTAATGTCCCACGATAGGCATACGGATTTTATTTCAGTGTATTCGTACAAAAAATAAGAAAATTAAATCCCAAAATTGGTCACAATCAGAAGAATTATAATACGAGATTCGTATGTGTGCAGGATCGAAGTTTCGAAATGTTACAGAACATTAACGTCTTCGAAATCTCCCCGTGGCTAACCATCTGTTTTAATTCACTTGTGCTGTAGTGATTTAAGGTGTGTGAAGAAATATTAGGCACGGCGTGAAAGCCGTAAATATTTAGGGAATAATTTATGTACTACAGGTATTTTGTTATTCATAACTTCCAATAAGCGATTTTCCTTTTCGAATTCAACGTACAAACTTGTCATCGGTTAAAGTGTTTATCTACTGAAATTTACATGCAAAATCGTTTCTCTTTTTCTGCTCTTATCTCATACCACTATCTGTTTTCATTACCTGCACATTTTGAAATGGTTTTTCTATTCAGAAATTTATTCAGTGGCGTCAAAGCATTAGTGATTTTTCATTTTCGTTTATTTAAAAAAATGTCGTCCTGCGAACAAACAACATTATTAAATCTCAAAAATAACAGATGTTCAAATTCGGCCAGATTTGCTGTCACACTAAGGATTGCCATTACATGGAAAAGACCTTATTATTTATATTTTAAAGATATTTATCTGCACTTGCACCTGAAGTGGGACTCCCATTGGCGATCCATCGTCCCCGTCTGTACATAAGGCTCTTGAAATATGTAGCTCCTCATATTTGGAATATCTATTTATTTTTACAGTTTGAAACATACAATAAAAAATACCAATACACTTAAAATACTGCAATTAAAATTGAAATAAAAACCTCGATTTAATTTTAACTATTTAAATGGGAATTTGTTTTTCGTGCATGGTTTGAGTTCACCATTTGGCTTGGGGAAAACAGATTTTGAGGAAGAGGATTAATTATTTTCCTTTGTGAATTTGAATTCGTCCTAAAATAATTGGGCTACAAAACTTTGTTCGATTGTTCACTTCACCCCATGGGGGAAAATATTTGCAACTGAGAGTCAAAACATTTTCAGATTATTTCAAAGAGCGTCAAGATACTTCCATACTACCTTTCGATCGTCTTTTAATGTATTAGCAAATTTAAAACCTTTTCTAGAGTAATTCTTCAACATCTAGAGGAAAGATATGATGGCGTCGAATCAAAAGTACTCTAAATTTTGTTGATTCGATTCCGACGAAATTAATTTTGATTCAGTATTTCTAACTACCAAAGCTATGCCAAATAATTTTTCTGTGTCTGACATATGGCGGAAAATTCAAAATACCACGGAAAATATATTTAAAAGTAAATCTTCCCATACATACATAGTTATGTCAGCTGAATTTCACATTCTAGCTTTCAATTGGAAAATAGTATTATCCATTTCAAAGGAATATTAAAGCCTGAGCAACTTATTATGTTATCCATAAAAATGTGAAAATAATTTTTACGTCGTTGTTCCAGCTTCTACTGAAAAATGCATTCAGCGTAAATTTACTCTAAAGTTAGTCCTCAAAACCACAAATGCAAATTAAATGGTGCTGTAATTGTATAGATTTTGTGTCATATTTTGTATTTTCGTCAATCAAAAGGCGTACATTGGAATATCACTTTGTAATAAATAAAGCAGGAATTATTTCTGCAGGATAATCAAAAGTAGCAGACACGATATTTCAGTAACTACAGGTTTTATTTGGTATTGTTTACAAGTCGAGAAACCGTTTCAAATTGAGCTGCACAAATAATGTAAACTTCCCTCTAGATTGACTAGTGTGGTGTTAATGTTAAAATATTTAAATCTAACAATAAGTTAAAATAATTTAATATATATTTTCTGAGATATACAAAATATAATATACAAAATGCTGAACTTAAATAAACAAACTGATCATTTATATTTAAAGACGTGTAACAATCCCAATATATAAAGCATTACGAGGTTATATGAGCGCAGACAAAAATATCGAATAAAGAATTAAATAATTAGTTAATACTTTAATATCTGATTTGTACTTTAACTGTAAAGAGCTTTTAATCAATAGCCGCTCATAATCTTTATGCTCGCTCCAAAATTCATTTATTCTTAAAATTTTAAATACGCCGAAAAATATTTAAAACTGAAAACTGCAAATATTTAATTTACGGGTTTATTTTTAAAGTAGTAATTTATTAATTAGTTATTTTTAGTTTATACATGTTTAATTTTTCTGAATCTCATATGACTTGCTTAATTTTCAATGTATTTTGAGATGAAGCTAATTAAAAGTCAAATTTTTAAAAAATGCTGTTAAAATTGAGATCCTCGATTGGATAAACCAATTTTTAAAATTTTGAGTCACTTTTTGGCACAAAAGTTATAACAGCCCATGATATTGGCTATTGTACAAAACAAAGTCCAAACATATTCTTGAAGAATTTCCCGTTAACGTCATCAATAATTGTTCAATTCCATAGAAAGTCACACGTTCTTAAAAACGAATCAACACAACAACGAACAAAATCTGGAAAAGAATTCCGTACAAAACTGGATGAATCAAATATTTTGACAACATGCGACCCCTAATATGTCTCCATATCTGTTGCATAGAAATTAATTTTACACAAGTTTTGCTACATTTTCAGAGCATGGACACTATTGGGAAAAAAAGGTTTTGCTAATTTTAAAAATTTTGCTTTGAATTCCTAAGGGGTTTTGTGTAATTCTATGCTTACAAGGCACATACACGCTATTTAATTTTGACAGGCAATTCGAGAGTACAATTAGTGGTTATACAAGAAATGTAATACAAATCTTGAGAATGAATGAGGCACTTACTTCATGACTGGTTTCTCCTCCAATGTAACTTATCCTTCCATATGTCTTCTCCAGAACTCAACTATTTAACAAAAACACAGGCAGGTCTTGAAGAATAGATAAAGTGGCGTCGCAGTAAAAGTGTATTCATATTTATGTAATTACTTTAATGTATATTTCGATTAAATAAATGCTTCAAGGTTAATTTCAGGAAGTTTTACCATTTTCAGTCATTTTAAAATACCAGAAAGCAATTATAATGAGCATTTATCATTTCAATAGGTTTATTTTTTTTGCTGGTATATTTAAACCGTTTAAATATACCAATAAACTATTAATTTCCTGTATCTTTTAACGGAATTACATACCTCACAGCCTACTGATTAGGCATGGAGTATAATGACGATCATACCAGAATTTATTGTAAAAAATGGTATTTTCAATTATCAAAATGATTTATATCTTATTTTCAAAATGATTTTTACTTACATAGTACAGACCTTTCGTGTCCAACATTCAATGTTTTGATGGAATTTTATCTGGTTCAGTCATAATTTATTTCGTGTGTAATGGCTTGAGCTCATACTTAATTTGGGAAACAATTGCAATAACTAAATTCCCTTTAGGTTTAATAACCCTTGTTTTCCTTTTTGAAAAACTGAAGACCATCGAACACGCCGTTGATTATTGTGGAATATTTTTTAAATCTTTCATTTTTAAATCAAAAATACTACCTACCTGGATACAAAATACATAGAATCATTTAAAATAGAACAATCATCATAATTATTAGGAAAAAGTTAAGCTTTTCAATATTTAAAAAGAAATAATATCACACAAAAAAACCGAAAGTTTGATCGTGGTGTTTGCTTAAAGCTAATAATAATTATAGTCAAGCTGCAGATTTACAAAATACAATTTGTATTCTCCGCAATCATATATGCCTTTGACAATTTGATTTCTTCAACAAAAATCCTAGCTTGGCTCCACTTCTTTGCGAGAGTTATATCAAGAGTTTTTGAGTTAGCGGAGCGAGAGAAATTAGGAAATATTTGGAACAAATTGTGTGCTGAAAATGAGAGAATTTAAAGTTTTGAAGCTTAACTTGCAAGAGTTTGAAGGGACTTTACGATTTTACAGAAAATCTGTAATAAAGATTATCCCTAATAATTACAAAATTTGTAAATTGAATTTCAAAAGGGGGTTATATTTTCAAAAGTATTTGTCTCAGTGGTTTTTAGGATCGGTTCAGTTACCAACTAAATGTTAATACAAATTTCACTACCGCTTTCTAAATCTATGGCTTTTTAGTGGACATCATGTGTGATTATCAATTTTTTATAAGTACCAAAATAGTGGCATCCCCTGCTAACTAAGATGATGCTGTGTTATGAACTGCAAAGATGTTAATACTATGTAATCCAGAAATCCCTTCAAGTTGGATTTCCTGATGGAAATTATTTTCTCGGAGTTCGATTTTGTCGTCATATATTATTGTAATACCTTTAACACCTTAGTTGTGTTATCTTCAGCTTCTGAGGGTCATGATTAATATATTCAGTGGCGTCAAAGAAAAATCATTTTTAAATAATGGTATTTTATATCGACAAAATAAATTTGGCTTCAAAACTCCTGATTTTCAGGACGTAATGTGACATGAATGTTTAAACATTTTTAAAATATGGAAAGACAATTTGAATGAGCAAATATTTGTTCGTTGTTCAAACGAACAAATTGTATTGAGCTGTGTGACATAAATATAAATTTGGAAAACATTACGTGACGTAAACATTATCGATGCGCTCACGCACTAAAGGTTTTTATTTTAATCATTCCCCAGCCAGCAACATGATTTCAAAGTGACTTCGTTAAGTAGTCAGTACGCTGAGAAGACTGATATCGTACTGAAGCGGAGGGTTATTCAGCATGATATAAAACTGATACCGCAAGGAACATCAAATGTCCGCAATTTCGCTTCATTATCCGATCAGCACCGATTCGCAAAAACATCAAATATGAGAACCCTTTGCGAACATTTTCTGAGGTTCGCCATCTATTGAGTGTGTATAGATGCTTGTATGCTTCAAGTGATACTCAAATAATATTTGCAAAGTATTAATTATTTTTCAGTGGTTTTATTGCTATTGTAGAAAAACGAACTTGTAAAATCCCATTTACAAACAACCGTCCCTATGCTATATATTACAATATACGCCTCGTCCTAATAATGAACAAAAATAGCACTACAATCAAGTCAAGTCAAATACATGAAAATAATCATCATACATTTTTTTATAATCACACATCAGTACTATCTATTAACAGAGGATAAGAACATTACACGTTACATAGAAATTAGCCTGATGGAAAAATAAAAATGCAAATGAATAGTCTTCATTTCTGAATCTCTGGTTTTGAATGACCTCCGCATTAAGCTTGTACCCAGACAGTTACTGCCCGGTCTGTGCCTGGAAAGAAATAGCGTACGCCAATCAAAAAATTGTAAAATTATTCCATATTTAAGTCCATGATAAGTCCATATTTTAAGTCAAATTTTGCAAAGACAGATCTTCCCTGAAATTAAAAGCACAAGTGACGACATGTAGGTTTTCTTAAAAAGCAAATGTACTACTGCAAAAATAAGTTAGTTAATTTTACACTTAAAGAAAACTAACCGGTAAATTTTGATTTTAGTAACAAATATATCGTCGCTGAAGAGGCAAAATGGAATACAAGCATTTTCGACTAAAATCAAAATGGTCTACATGCAGTTTTACTAAATGTAAAATGGAATAGATGCATCAAGTTTTAAAAGAAATATGGTCTGCTTACAATTTCGTCTAAAAGCAAAATGGTCTACATACAATTTCACTTATGGCCATTATGAAAGTATACACGCATGTAGACCATTTTGCTTTGAGTGAAAACTGCATGTAGTTCATTTTGCTTTTAGGAAAGTTTGCAACTATTCCGTTTTGCCTTTAAGGGAAAAGGCCTGCAGACCATTTTGCTTCTAGTCGAAATTGCGCTTAGTCCATTTTGCCTCTTCAGTGACGATATATAGTAGTCCATTATTTGCCCTCTTTACAAACGGTTTAAAACTTACTAATTTCTTTGCTTGTGACTTCTTGAGAGATTTTATGCGGTCTGATGCATGCAACAGCCACGATCCAACAGCCTTCTTGACTTCAGTCTCAGTAGCATCTGTGGTTGAACGCACAGCACGTACGGTATTTACAATTAACAATTTTATTCATGTATTTGGAAAAGTGAAAGCTAAACCGTGTTAATCAGTTTGTTAGTTTACCAATAATAAGCTCGTAGGTATCAAGCTTGCTGAAAACTCCCTTTTCCGATGTACCGTACAGAGTAAACTTATTGGAAACTTCATCGCTCATGAGTTTCCGAAAGACATTGTTAGTTACTTCAGTCACATCTCCACCTCCAGTTCTGGACAACTGGGCTTTCTGAAAATATAAAGTATGGTCATTGTAACAAACCCATAGTCAAACAGCAATAATCTAAGATGACAGATTTAATCTCTAAATATGATTGTAGATCACTAAAACTACACATAGAATTAATAATTTTTTATATTTTCTTAGATTAATTATAAAGCTTACAGCGTTATCTCTATACTGCAAATCAAGTTTTATCTTCTCTTCAAATTCCATTAATTTCTTGACTTCGGTAAAAGGAAACCCGAATTTTATCGCCTGACTTACTTCACGCCGGGAAACCTCGGAATTCATCCTTATGCTGAGATTTTCCACCGCCGTAATCAAATTAGCCTGGTGTAGCTTAATTGATGCAAAATTGCGGCAACACATGTTTTTAAGCTCTAAAAATATTACGACAAAAAAAGCAATTTTTGATCAACATTTGCATTGCCTAAAATTTTGTCGGTATTTTGATTAATAATTAATTATTCCTCCCTAAGAGCCAGTATGCCCATTATACCTTTAATTTCTTGAAGTATATTTTCAACTTCCAATGTTCTCCCGGAATTATTAGGTGCAGCTGGAGTTGTTTCTGGTATTTCAGACATCAGTGGTAAAGCATGAGTCACTGTGCTTGACGATGAATATGGAGCACTTTGGAAAGGTCTAGCTGGTTCAGGCTTGTGCTTAATAGTTCTAGCAGAAACTGGACTGGAAAGGGATATATCTGGGGGAGTTGGTAATCCAAGAGACCGGAAGGTGAATTTCCTGGCAATTTGAGAAATTGGCTCTTCATCACTGTCTGAATCAACGACTGATGTTTTCCTACCAAGTGAGGACGGCTTTGTTGAAGAATCAAGTATTCCTTCGGTGACACCAGATGCGCTTTCGTAATCAGAGTAATTCAAAAAATGAGGAACTTCAGCTTCCGCACTATCGTATGAATCTGTAATAAAAAAATTAATATTGTATTCTCAAGGCATCAAGGTAGGAAAGAAGCATAAAATATGCAAACTCAAAAGAGCCATTGATTACCAAACTCTTAAAAAACCCGAACTGCGTAGCGCTTCCACATTTTCCGATTTGGAAGTTCCTGTTTCCGTGCAGCCTCATAAATTTCTTCCAAATTAGTCCACTTCTTTCGTCTTCACAAACATCGCTACTAAAAAGGGCTTCTCCATTTTAAGTCAGAATCCTCCTGTATGTAAAACAGGAAAAACTGCTAAGTTAGACACTGAATGTAGTAGGGCAATACATTTCTGCGCAACTGATTTCGATGCCCAAATTTTTAAGTCGGATTTTGAGTGCACAGATAAAATGCTGCAGAGTGCAGACTGACACGGATTGTTATACAAATTGGTAGAGTGCCGAACCGTTTTCCCTATTAAAATATTTTCACCATCAGAATTTTTCCCAACACTTAACACGTTCAATACTGAACCGTCATTCAAAATACACATGTTATCTCCATTCTGACAAGCGATTTCGAAGTTTTTGTAAAATACATTCTTGTACTGCTGGGATTGACAATCCGAAAATTCTATCCCGGACCAGGGCTTTTGTTTTTGTATTAATTTAAGTATGGGATCCTTTTCAGACGCTTCCAAAAGTCTCCGGTGTACCTGCTGCAGTAGACAGTTGGGTTTTCGGATTAATTTCTTAATGTGGCCAAGCTTTTTTTCAAATCTAAATGCTGAAAACGAATCCAGAACGCCAAATAGCTCTGCATCATCACATAAATGAATCAAGTTGTGTACATTGTAGGTTGTATTTTCCTCTCCGTAAATTGTTATGAAGGTTTTTACAAAGTAAACTAGCAACGACTTCGCATAATCTATAATTTTTTTAATTTTTACAGGGCAGCACAGTATGGTGATTGCAACGTGTAGGCATAAAAAATGGTTGTAGTTTTCGTCTTGTAATATGCTCTTTAACACAACTGGGCCAGAATACAGGAGAAAGTTTCGAAACTCAGTGGCTTTCCAATGATCTACCTCTTTAAGCGTTCTTGGCTTTCGGACAAAGTCTTTCCCAAAATATTGAGACATTCGCTGCAATCGCCCAGATATTTGTTCTTGTTGGCTGGCACTAATTCTGAAACACGCCACAGGGCCACGGATCCAGAGGCAGATTAACTTTCTCGTGACCCCGAGGCACACAAGATGCATGTAATCCAATGGCACACATGTAATCATACTGATAGGTAGGTCTTCAATAATTGATTTGCCAGTATGATGAAGAGGGTCGTCTCGTGATCTGAATAGAGCATCAGTACGCTGCCTTGCATTCGTTTCCAGAAAAACGACTTTCTTTCTCCATGTACCTGTAGCGTAGCATTTATTTCAACCTCGATACCCCGTGTGATTTTTTGTTGAAGTTACGAAAGCTCGAGCAGGTGCATAACATACAAATGCAGCAAGTTTTACTTGAATGCTCCGGTTTTGAAATGTTATCCCGTTTCAAAATAATTCTGCTAATTCTGCTACTAGTTTTTCCAAACAGCTGCTCACATTTGCTGGCTTTGAAGATCCGCAATACTATCCAGCAATTTCAACCGAGGAATTCAATTGAACGAGGTAAATTAAAATGGGCCAAAATTGATTATTATTGCTTTTTTGTACAAGCAGTCCATCGATGCCAATTTGAATTTGAACTTCGGTGGGCACAATTTCTGTTTTGCTCATTAGTATTTGTATTGCCCTTTCAACCCCAAAATGCACGTAATTTCCAGGTGGCATGCTTTCCACGGGCGAATGTCTAGGAGTCTTGAGGATTGTGCGAGAATCTTTTGGAAGATGTTGAAAACATGAATGTTTTCTAATTGTTGTAAGCAAACTATTGAAAGTAGTGACTGCAACCTGATGATTGAGAGCCCACTGAATTAAATCTTCTTTGATGTTTTCATCTTCAGAAACGGGATCACAACAATCGTCACTTGTGTCAATTACACTATTTTTTTCCGTCTTGGAATCTGTACTGAAATCCGCTTGTTCCTCACGTTCTAAATTTCCTGACTGCAAAGTGGCTCCATAATTATTTTCTTTGCTCACTTCTTCACTAACTATAACATTTGCTTGAGTCTCAAAACAAACTGACGAGGAAAAACCTTGAAGCTCGGATTGAACTTCCGCGTTTATAAGCCTGCGAGTATGCCTATCAGAGTAACTGACTTTTGGAATTTTCAATAGATTTCTAAAATTACGAAATTTAGAGTTTAAATATTTCCTACCTCAAAATGTTTAGCCACGCCAGTTCTGTCAAAGGAAATTCTGCTTTTGTTGTCCACAATCAAAGTCAATAAGAGCGAAGAACTCATGCTAACAATTTAACTCATGCCTCGGCTTAATTCAATATGGCGCATTATGCTTATGTGATCGAGAAAATATTTCCGAGCGCATGCTCCAGTTTCCATCGTTCGATGATTTTGGAAGCATTTGCGAAACATCTCAGTAGCTGTAAAGTTACCGATTCATTTCTTATAAGTATATAAGATTTATGATGCCAATAAGTACTCCTTAGGTCATCATTGAGATTGTCTTCAGAATGATGACATTTTATGATAAATTTTGGATATCAGAAATATATTTATGCTGGTTGGGTCGGTTATCAAACCAGGACTCCAGACAAAATATCTGGTGTGGCGTGAATGCTAAACTATTTTAGAAATATCTAGGCAACAATTATAAACAGGGATGGGAAATTTACACATACGACCTGCTGGATTGGATTAAGGGATTGAGGGGGAAAATTCGGATTACTGGGATTGAATTAACGGATTAAATGACAAAATTCCGGTTACATGTCTACTGCCACCCAAGCAACTGCCACAAGGACAACTGCCACGCGGAGAACTGCCACAAGGACAACTGCCACAATAATTATTGCCACCCGGTTCGAAAACCCTGAACGTACCAACTGCCACTTTTCCATCTGCCACCTGAACCCATATATGTACTGAAGCTCCGAAAATGCAGTGTAAGCTCCGAAAATGCCGTGTAAGCTCCGAAAATGCAGTGTAAGCTCCGGAAATGATAGTAAGCTCCGGAAATGCAGTGTAAGCTCCGGAAATAATAGTAAACACCGGAATTGCAGTGTAAGCTCCGGAAATTCAGTGTAAGCTCCGAAAATTCAGTGTAAGCTCCGAAAATTCAGTGTAAGCTCCGAAAATTCAGTGTAAGCTCCGAAAATTCAGTGTAAGCTCCGAAAATTCAGTGTAAGCTCCGAAAATTCAGTGTAAGCTCCGAAAATTCAGTGTAAGCTCCGAAAATTCAGTGTAAGCTCCGAAAATTCAGTGTAAGCTCCAAAAATTCAGTGTAAGCTCCGAAAATTCAGTGTAAGCTCCGACAATTCAGTGTAAGCTCCGAAAATGATAGTAAGCTCCGAAAATTCAGTGTAAGCTGCGAAAATTCAGTGTAAGCTCCGAAAATCCAGTGTAAGCTCCGAAAATGATAGTAAGCTCCGAAAATTCAGTGTAAGCTCCGAAAATTCAGTGCAAGCTCCGAAAATGAAAGTAAGCTCCGAAAATTCAGTGTAAGCTCCGAAAATGATAGTAAGCTCCGGAAATGCATTGTAAGCTCCGGAAATGATTGTAAGCTCTGGAAATGATAGTAAGCTCCGGAAATGATAGTAAGCTCCGGAAATGATAGTAAGCTCCGAAAATGATAGTAAGGTCCGAAAATGATAGTAAGCTCCGAAAATGATAGTAAGGTCCGAAAATGATAGTAAGCTTGCCCAAGTGGCAGTAGGTAAGTGTGGCAGATGGTAAAAGTGGCAGTTGCCCAAGTGGCATTATGTAGGTGTGGCAGATGGTAAAGTGGCAGTTTATTGTGGCAGTTGTCCTTGTGGCAGTTCTCCGCGTGGCAGTTGCTCTTGTGGCAGTTGCTTGGGTGGCAGTGGACCGGACACGATTCAGACACATTAGTATGCAGTAAATTATTGTGGATGGAGTGAAACTAGTAATAGTCTGCTTAAAATAGAGACATAGTTCAAATCACAATTCTAGCCTACGTATTTATGATACACACTTCAATTATTATATTAAACTCTAGCATAAAAACGCTTCACATTTTTTTCGCTCAGGATTTGTTTGAGCACAGTTGTGCTGCTAATTTCCATGCGGGCTAAAATACTAGTAATCAAAATATGCACATATTTGAGGCAAGCGTAAAGAAAATTTGTTACTCCGTAATAAGTAAAAAAGCTTGAGGCTTCTACTGTGTTCCCACGTTCTTTGCTAAGAATTATATTTATAAAAACCATAACGACATGATTCCTGTTTAAAAACAGCCTTGGAATTGTGACATGTGAACACAAGCTACAAGTTCATTACAAAGCCGCTAGATGTTGAAAAATGTAGCAATGATATAGCAGTAGATATAATCCAATCCACACTACTGACAGCAGTAGATTTTGGGATTAGGATTGACCAAATAATTCATTAAGTATTGGGATTAGGATGTGGGATTAATTCGTTGCCATACAAATAATTGGATTTAACTAGTAGACTAAAATGAAAGCATTGAGCCGGGATTGAGGATTAAGGATTAGATCCAAGTTTCCCCAACACTTGGATTAGGATTGGAAATAATTATTTCTTATAAATTTTGTAATCGGGGATTAAATTAATCCCGGATTAATAATCCATTCCCATCCCTGATTATAAATAATTGTTATGTGTAATCAACCAAGTTCCAGAAAATATTTTTGCTTTGAACGGAGTACTAAAAATGGCGAAAACCGTCAAAACAACACTAAACACATTCTATTTCATTTGTCAAAACATGAATTTTTTAAAAAATCTGGAAAGAAATTGGTTGACAGCCCGGGAGTAATTTTTCATCCCGTGTAGGAACTAGTGATGCATAAATATGTGAGACAGTACCTGATATTATGCCGGGAAATTAAAGTGTACAGTATTTATTAAATTAAATTTGAAAAAAAAACATTTAAAGTACCGTTATTGTAAAACATTTTTAAAAAATAAATAATTCCGTAATTGCTATTCTCAATTATATTTGTTACTTCTGGAGTTTAATGTTATTTTTAAATTAAAGTTGGCATGGAAATTTTCAATTCAACACTACAACACATTTGGTAGCAATCACATTTTTCATGGTGTCTGCGTAATACATCTGCATCAAAATAACTGTCAATTGTAAAATATTTCAATTGGCCTCGAAACTTAGCATTTACAGAAATTATTCCCGTTCATGAATTTTACGAACTTTCGACTCGTTCCGCGTATTGGGGCAAAGTGTTAATAAACATTTCTTCCTGTCAACGATATATCAGAAAGTCCTTCAAAAATATTAAGCTACCCATATTGCAGCAAATTTGTTTAATATAAATTTGATTTAGCAATAATTCCTAATAAATAAGTATTATTGATCGGAGTTATAGTCGGATTATAGTAAAAACGGAATATTTTCGAGAAACTTTTTGGGGAATTTTTTATTAATTTTTCCTGAACGTAAGATGCAGGAAATTGAAGAATTTCTATTGTTGGCATTTATCTTGGATGATCTGACCTTCGTAAAAATATTTCGACAAACTTTTGCTCCAATTTTTTGGAAATTGACTTGATTCCAAAGCTTAAGTATCAAAAGAATCGTCTTCCGAAGGGAAAAATTGAGATTTGTAGAATTTAAAACGCCAACTTAAACTTAAACAGTTATTAGCCAAATTTCTTTCTAGTCTATTGTATTTTAAACAGAGCTATTCAGTATTTTCAAATACAGTATTTTAAAATACGTATTTTCAGACCACAAAGTATTTTGTATTTTAAAGTTATCAATCAGTGGGCAAGTATTTTGTACTTAGTATTTTAAGGGCCTGTAAGTACAAAAGTATTTTGTTTTTGCTTACTTTCAAGGGCCTGGAAAATGTATTTCAAATAAAGTATTTAGCTCAAAATACTTTTCACCAGCATGATTACAACTTTGACATTGTTTTTAGTTTGCATGATGTTCAATATCTGGGAGAATTTCATTTTAGCAATGCAATAGCATACGATTGAATGAATCCTTTTTACTGGATACATCAAACTTGTTGAGGTTCTTCATATCCAGTATTACATACCGTCACTGAAAGGGCAAAATAGTATACTATGCTCTTTTGTGCTTTTGTACATCACTTAGTCCACTTTCCCTCTTTAACAACAATATTTAAGCTCCGTCGAAGGCACTCAATTTAATTTTCAGATACTAACTCAGATGCTAAAAATATCATAATAATCTACTTTACTTAATAAAAATTCAAAATAACTGATTATCGTTATTCAATTCAATTTTAATTAATGGACTGACAAATTCAACAAAAGTTGAATCAGTTGTTGCTACACCAGTCTTATATGCTGTCCTTGAAGTGATTAGTTATCTAATTAATGTTTAAAATATTGATTTTTAAAGCTGTTTGAGTCCCATAAACTGAGAATAGTGAGCATTATTTGGGTATTTTAAGAAAAGTATTGTATTTAAAATACAGTATTTTGTATTTGAGTATTTTAAATTACCGACCATGTATTGAATTTTTATTTGTATTTTAGTATTGTACCCTGAGGTATTTTACATTGTATTTTGTATTTTCTATATTTTACTTCAGGTATTCTTTTGTATTTTGTAATCTTAGACCAAGTATTTTGCATAGCTCTGATTTTAAACCATTAATTTGATGGCTAACACAAGAAATGAATATTGGCTTACAGTGTGTGTGTGGGTAAGTCACGTAACTCGAATCTAAATCTGAAGCCAGTAACATAAAACTACAGTTGTTTTTAAAATATTTTAAAAATGAGTATAAAATAAAACAATCACGTTGGATAGGAGCAAAACGTTGCCTCGTATGATGCTCAACAAGTAATCCTGAAATAAAAAAGCTTGGAATTATTACATTTTAATATTTTTTAAATTTTGATTCACATAGTACAGACATTTATGAATGTTCTTGTCACAAACCCATTTAAGCTGCGACAACGAAACTGTAGTAGTTTCAAATTCGAAGCAGGCAAATTTATTTGAGATGGCGTAAAAGCTGCAAATCCATACAAATAAATTGATGTAAGATTGATGTTCACAAAAATATTTGTTTTAATCGTAGTTCAAAACCTTTCCCTTATATTTGTAGCTTTAAAATCAAATTTGTTGATGTAGGTAAATAGGGCTTGACTCAACTGAATCCCCATTAAATTTTCTGCAAATTAAGCTTCCCGAAGAAAATCTGCGTACGAAAAGTTGCTCTTGGAGCTGAATTTCTTTGCAATTTGTGGCTGTCCATTTTTCTTACCTTACAGCCCTAAGTATAGCAGCTTAGGAAATCCACGAATTTGTTGAGTTCGCACTTGACTCGAGAAATAACGATTTCCAGGATGACAACAGTACCAATTCCTTTCGTCTGTACAACAGCATTTTTGTAGTAACGTAACCTTTTTTCTCAATTACGACTTCTTTCGGTGAAACTTCGCAACACCGTGAAGAATAGTTACAATGGCGTCGAAGTATTTTAAGTTGTTTTCATTTGATTCCGACAAAAAAATTGACACCACAAATACTGATTTTCAGACCTACGCGAAATACTTACAATTAGTGTATCGAAAATACATTTTAAAAGTAAGTTTTCCCAGACATACAAATGCAAACTGAATTTTTGAAAAACGTTTATATTGGAAGTTCAGGTTATAGTATATAAAGATGAAATTCCAGCAAAATAATCAACAGGCGCAGGCTCGATGCTTCAATTGTTCAGGTTTTATTTTGTTATTACTAACAACACAAAATACTAAAATCAAACCTAGCTATTTGAAACCACCTGGTTTCCCACGAGAATTTCGCGTTTGGCGTCAATCTTAAATCATTTATTTTTGAGTTTAATTAATTAAATTTATTTTTGCTAAGATTTCAAACCCGTTACAACAAAATGCCGATTTACAAAAAGTTCTGAACAGGACCCTGGAAAATGGATACGGTGGCGTCGAAGAAAATTATTTTCCAATTTTGGTACATATTTTATTTCGGCAAACCAAAATTTGTTCAAAGCTAATGATTCGTAGGACGTAAAACGTACGGTGACATGAATGTTTACGCATTTCTAATTTATAAAAACGCAATTTAAATGAGCAAATATGTTGTCCTAGCCAAAGTAAACAAATTGTGTTGAATTGGCTTCATAACTAGACGCTGTTCGGACCAATCGACGATACAACTTAAAGCTGATTTATCGCTACACTCATGCAGGCAAAAATCCGAACACTAATTTTTGTATTCAATCCAGTAAACCCTGACAAAATATCTTTTGTGGCTGGAATGCTAAAACATATTATAAATATCTAGGCAGTAATTATAATGGAATATTTGTATGTGACTGTAATATTTGACAAGCAAAGTTGCAGAAAATATTTTCACTGCGAAGGGAATAGTACTGGCGAAAATCATTAAAAACAACTTTATTTTGTTATAATTCTAACGAAAAATTGAGACCTCTAGAGCTTAAAACTTTAATTTAATTAGCTATTTACAATTGTAATGTTTTATCGAAACTCGTTCTTGCTTATATAATTGTGCATGCAAGGAATGAATCTTGGCTAAAAAATTTTTGTACGGGTAAGTCACTTAATTCGAAACTATGTATAAAGCCATTAACATAAAGCTACACTTGTTTTCAAAACATTTTACAAATATTACGGAAAAATAAAATTATTGCGTAAAATAGGAGTAAAACTTGACCTACAGGATGATCAGCTAAAAAAATAAAACCGAATCAATTTAAACTCAGTTCCACGAACTTAAAACCCAAACATTTGGGGGTACAAAAATGTAGTTGCTTTCAAAAATTTCACAATTTAAGAAATTTTAACTTTACGTTTCCTTTTCAAGGAATTTTCGGAAATTTCATACTGTAATTTTGAATTGCATTGAAGAGGTGAAAAGCATATGATATATATCGGAAATTCAGATTTTCTTTAATCGTTTTATGTAGGTTTTTACTTCCCAATTATGACTCCTCCCATCACCTTTCGCATTTGTAACCCAAGCTCAACATATTCAATTCTCATTTTCCTTTCAACGGTTAATTAAGCTACATGTTTTCCGATTCCTGCTTCCATACTGTTGTGTACTTTTTGTTAATTTGTTTTACCACAACTTACGGATCCACTGTAGTGTTATATCTCCGTCACTACGTGACGACTGTACTGTTTTATTTCGTTTTATCCCTCTTTTTTACCGTGTGACCGCCAGTCTTTTAAAAGGCCTATGCTGGCACTCTAATACATGTGTTAAGTGGCGTCAAGACATTAACTGTTTTTAATTTTCGGTTATTTTTAAAAGTTCATTAATGGCTCAAAAGATTGTTGATTTAACAAATCCATTGTTCTCTTCTCGATCAACCATTTCCCATTAAAGACATTTGTAATTGTGTCAGTTCTACATCACTGTATTTTTCATTACATATGCTAACAACAAATGCTACGTAAGTGAATGAACTTCTGACATTTTCTTTAAAAACAAGTATTTCTATAGAAAATCCTGATTTGCAATTTTTAAATATAAATAGTTCAGTAAATTCAGTGTATTTATTTCTCCAGTCTAAAGCACACAAGGAATTACCGAATGCAATTTTAAAATCAAATCAAACTTCTGCATTTTAAATTGCAGATATATTCCATTAGGTTGTTCGAATGGACTGTCTGAGAATCCTTTAACAGAGAAAATACGGGCTGGCGTTAACGTTTACTATATTACGTAATTTTTGTTTCAGTAATCCTTCTGTATCATTTATACATCAAGGCCGATGGTCCCTTTACTTTGAACCATAGAATAGCCAAGCGAGTTCTCGGAAAACATCTTTGATAATCGTTTAAAGCACACTGCAGATATTTTGGGAACGGCGTGAAAGCTGTAAATATTCAGAAAGCAATTTATTTCCTAGATGAATTTTACTTTTTAGTTGTAACTTGCATGTTAAATCCCATAAGAAATTTCACTTTTCGAATTCGAAATATGAACTTGTTATTGGTTAAAACGTGTCACAAAAACTTCAATTACCTGTGGTTGGTTATTTGTGTCTCAATGTTTCAATGATCTAAGATTGGACAAAATATGCCGCAAAAGCATTGCAAAAATTGATTTACGTTTGGTTTTCAACTTCATTTACATTACGCGTCTGTGCACATAGCTAAGTATAGATTGTGCTAGAAAATGGGAATTTTGAATGTTTCATGACGTCTTAGGGAGCGTTCACAAATGACGTCATCAAATTAGTGGTTGGGTGCTAACGGGAGATGATGATGTTGATGACGCAGTGGTAGGGTGGATTTGACCAAATGATGATGTCATCAACCGACGAATGTTACCAACGATTTTTTTCTTAACCGTTAACAGTTTTGGTAGTTTGATTTAACCTGCTTCGACTTGCTTACTTGCCGAAAATGCCCAAAATGCCAGTCATTTTCAAATTAAGACATTTTCAGGGCATTTTTAGGTAGGCACGCATAAAACCCAGGGCAATTTCAATTGTGCAGCCCTGGTGATGATGATGTCATTACATGGGGTGGGTGCGTCGTTTCATCACATGATGATGTCTGATGACAAGTGTGTGACTGGGTGCCTAAAAACCAGTATTTTGGTTGACGTCATTTGTGAACGCTCCCTTATAGACTTGCTGGGTTTGGGACGGCTTAATGATTTTAAATAATATCGTATCCGCGCATACAAAATTTTGCAATTTATCAACACAAATGCATATTACTTTAATGTCTATAACGAGAAGTGGGAGAATAGATACAACGGTGTCGAAGCAAAAGTATTTTAAATTGTTTGTATTTTACTGAACAATTTTGTTGCGACGAGAATATTTAATTTTTCTCAACATCCTATATCGCTTCCTTAATTGCTTACACATTTTAACTTGAAGCTAATTAAAACTCAAATTTTAAAAACAATTATGTTGATAATTTGCAATTTAAATAGTGAAGGGTAGTAAGATGTTTTAAAATGTCATATATGTACATCTTGTAGACAATTTTGAGGGCTTTCCTGGTACCTATATGTGTGTTCTTAACCGTTGAATTTGCATACAACTTTCCCTCCGACTTTGTCTCTTCGCCAGATAAATGGATTCAGTGGCATGAAAACAATTTTAAATTTTTCAGAATTTATTGCTTGAAATGAATAAATGGCAAGACTGTTAACATTATATAATTAATAATATCAATGCACCCTACAATTAGTCCTCAAGATCACAAATAAAAATTAAATGCTTTTTTTTAGAAGAAGATTTGTTTAGATTTTGTCACAATATGCATTTGGATCAAACAAAGGGTGTACATGTGGATTTCATTTTATAGGAAATAAGGCACAAATTACTCCTACAAATTTTTCAACGCATTCCTCAGAAAGAACCAGGAAAATCTAAGTTTTGCACATACAGTTAGGACGTTCATATTATTATTATTATTATTATTATTATTTATTTACTGATCGAGCCCATGGCTCTTAATCAGGACATTTGGTCAAGTACAAGCTTCAAAACAAAGACAAAAATACATACATATATAAGTACATGCTGTCTCTACATTACAAAAGATTTTCTCGTAATAACTTCCAAAATTTCATACAGGTTTATGAGTGTAAATATCACAAGGGCCTACGAGCCAAACCGTTCTTGAACCTTTGCACGGTCTCACACGTTTTCACTTCAGTATCCAACCTATTCCAGTCATTAATTACTCTATTGGTAAAAAATCCTTTTCTGGCATTTCGCCTAAACACTGGCTTCAATATTTGAGGTTGACGCCTTCCATCCTCCCGAATTGTGAAGAACTGTTCCGGAACAAGGTCATATCTACAATTGATAATCTTAAATGTTTCAACTAACGACAGCTTTTTCACCCTTTCCTCCACTGTCTCCCAATTCAAGGCTTTGCAACGATCCAAGTACGACATACCCTTCAGGCACTTAACTAACTTCGTGGCTTTTCTCTGCGTACTTTCCAAGAGACATTGCTCCCTTTTTAGGTGTGGATACCATATAGTTATGGCATACTCAATGATAGGACGGACGTACGTCTCGTAGATTTTGGTGATTCGTTTCGGAATAAGATGCTTGAAAGACCTTGAGATCATGTAGAGAATCGCTCCCGCCTTCCGGTTTACCTGGTGAATTTGTTCGGTGCTTCTCAAAGTGCCTGTGACCCTTAATCCAAGGTCCCGTACAGATTCACAGAAATTTATCCCTGAACCGTCAACTGTGTACAAATACGAAGGCTGTCCCAGACTTCTTGCGATATGCAGAGCTTCACATTTCTTCAAGTTAATTTTCATGCCATTAGCTTTCGTCCATTCAGATATGTAGTTTATATCTTTCTGCAGTGACATTACATCTTCGATGGTGTCGATTCTTCTGTACAGCTTTAGGTCATCAGCGTAGGTAGGATGGTGGTTCTTTATCCCATTCATCAAATCATTGATAAATACTATGAATAGCATTGGTCCCAGTACAGATCCCTGAGGTACCCCAGAAATCACTTCCACCGGACTTGATTGGATGTCTTCAATTATTGTGCACTGTACTCTGTCCCGCAGAAACCCTTCAATCCATCTGGCTAAATATCCTCCAACCCCAATATCATGCAGTTTGTTCACTAACCGTGTATGTGGAACACAATCAAAAGCTTTCGAAAAGTCAAAATAAATGCAATCTGTAACTCCACCTAAGTCTAATGTTCTTGTCCAATCCTCCTGTGCTGTCAATAGATTCGTGAAACACGATATGAAATACATACATTCGTCATTTCAGGGGTTTACTACCAACCAATATAATATTTAAACAATTTATACATGATTTACATATTGGGGAAGCGGATATGATCACGCGCAATGCTTCGTTTAAAAATATTTAGTTTATCTCCCATACTTGTTTTCCTAATAGTGAGTCATCTAGACTTCGACTTAACTGACTTGCACCCAGAAAAACATTTAGTGGCATTAAAGCATTTGTTTTTAATTTTTTTTATTTTTAAAATACAGTCCCAACAGGTCTCCCAAGATTGGTTTAATCTGAAAATCAATTATTTGTTTTAAATTTTGAACAAGCGATTAATTCGTTATTTTCTGCTCTTTAAATAAAATACTAAATCACCAAGCATATAATTTTCTTCCAGTGAACAAACAACATTTCAAGGCCCCAGATGCTTATAAATGATGCTCAGATTTGCTGGATGACAAACTAATTATAAGATTTTAGACGTAAAAAACCAGGCAATTAGAGACTTGGCATTTACTTGTTAATTATTATCCATGATTTTTAGGCTTAAAACCTCTTGTTTTCCTATTTCGGCAAAATAGAAGTTCAGTGAACACGACGAAGATTATTTTGGAACTTTTTTAAAACCATAAATTGTTTAATCGACAATATTTCACTACTGAGATACAATATATGATCTCTTGAACATGCAAATATGAGTTCCAAAAATACTTTGAGTAGCGTAGGAATTTGGCAAATTTGGAAGAATTTTTGGAAGAATTATTTCTCAAATTTGCTAAGGAATACAATACATTTTAACTAATAAAATCATTTTGAATTGTCAGAAGTGATTGTGAATCGTCACAGAATAACACACGTTTTCTAGATTATTCAACTCAGTGGAAAAGTATTTTTAAATGACGATCTGGAGATTTTCAAAATATTTCAAAAAGTGAAATGCCGTGGTTAAAATATTTTCAATTAATTACTTCAAAATGGAAACGCTCACCTTTTGTAACAATTCGGCAGCAAAATCTAGTGGTTTCTCTTTGCTAAGCTAACTATAGCCAAGCTACACATTTGCAAAATACATTTTATATTCTCGGCAATAATTGACTTTCTTTAACAAAAATCCTGGCTTGGCTCCACGTCTTTGCGAGAGTTATATCAACAGTTTTTGAGTTAGTGGAACGAGACAAATTTGGCACAAATTGTTTTGCAGAAAAAAATTTACTTGCCTGAGTTTGGGGGTACTTAACGATTTTAAATAACGCGGTATTCGTAATGGTTCTAAATTGTCAGAAATATGTGTATCATTCGTAAAGGATTGGCCCCGTTACTAATTAATTGTTAGTATAAATTTTATTATCGCCTTCTAAATTTGTATTGGCTTCTAGTGGACATTTATCTTTGGATATAGAATTAGATTTCCAAGATTTTTGCCGAAAACCGGCTGTGCGATTTTTGAAGTTTTTTTTATAAATTATCAAAATGGTGGCATCCCTTTCAAATTGAGATAACGCTGTGTTATTCACTGTAAAGATGTTGATAAGTAATCCAGCAATTTCTTAACGTCAAATTTACCGATAAATAATATTTTACTCGGATTTCAAACGGACAAGTCAAGATAAACTTAATTATCATAATACTTGAAAATCCCTGGGAATAGATAGAGTGGCTTTGAAGAAAAATTATTTTCAAAATTTTGGTATTTTATTTCGACAGAATACATTTTGCTTTAAAGCTCCTGATTTTCAGGACGTAATCCGTAGTGTGACAGGAATGTTTAAACATTTTTAAAATATTGAAAGACAATTTGAATGACAAAATATGTGGCGGCTGTCAAAGCGGACAAATTAAATTCAGCTGGGCGTCATAGCTAGACATTAGAGATTCGGGCTTGACTTCGGGCCCGAACCCGGAAGAAACCCGAATAAAAATCCATAAGCCCGGCCTAACCCACCAAAGGGCTAAATATCTGATATTCAACCCCGCCCGTACTATGCACCTTAAACTTTGTGAAGCTGGAACCCGTTAAAAACCCGGACTTCAAAATATTTTACTATATAGAACTGGCTAAAAAACCCTATTTTTAAATTGATAAAAAGCCCAATGAAAACCCAGTATTTTAGTAACAATTGAATCCGTTGTGAAACCTTTATTTACTTGTTCTATAATATTTGCATATAATTTCCATCCCCCCAACTCATATATTGACAATAAACGTGCATTTAAGGGGCAAAACTTCTTACTGGCTCTAAAAACGTTTGAGCATTAGTAGGATCGTCTAGTAGGATTGCCGTGTCATTTGTAATTTCTGAACCGCCCGAAACCTGAACTAGAAAAAAAATACAGGCCCAAGCCATATTTTAACCCGACTGCATTGTTTTAGTGCAGCCCGAAACAGGTCATAGCCCTACATAATTTCGTAGTTTTACAACCCAAACCAGGCCAAAAGAGAAATGAAAAAAGAAAAAGACCGGAAATAGGAATGGTACAGGAAATGGAAGAATTTGTATTGTTGACATTTATCATATATAAGACCTAACCTAGGCAAAAATTTGTAATAATTATAACGCTTGCTGCAAATGTTTCAGAATTCATCAAAAATTCAAAGATTCTCAAGAATAAGTTTTTGGACGTTGGAATTATTAATCAAATTTTGTTCTCGTGTATTGCATTTTAAACAATTAATTTGAGGATGTGTCCAGGAAATGAATCTTGGCTCACAATTTATTTTCAAATGGGTAAACCACGTAAGTAACTCGAATCTAAATCTAAAGCCAGTAACATAAATTTAGACCTATTTTAAAAACACTTTTAAAAAAAGTAGAAAATAAAATTACAGATTATGTTGGGAGGAGAAAGTTGCCTGACATGATGCTCAACAAAAAATAACTGAAAAACGAATCGATTTAAAATTAGCTCTCCGATCCTTAAACCAAAATTTTTGCAGTTATAAATATATTGCTGTGGTTCTTAAAAGTCTCACACCTTACAACATTTTGACTTTGCTTTTTCTTTCCAAGGAATTTTTGAAACTTTCCTCTTGTACTTCTGAATTGACATGAAGAGCTGAAGAGCATACGATAGATATATCTGGAATTCAGATTTGGGCGGTTGAGATTCTAAAATTTGCATGTTTGTAATTATAACATTTTAGTGCCTTTTAAAATTGATTCACAAAGTACACGCGTTTCATTGTGTTCGTTTTGCAAACACGTTTATACTGGTACAAGAGAAAACTGACTTTTCAACTGAGATGAATTCAGAGCAACACACACGGGAAATTATTTCAGGTGGCGTTAAAGCTGTAAATCCACAAAATCAATTCATGTCAGATTGACATTAAGAAAAGCTATCTGCTTGAATGACATTTCCCTTATATTTTATGTCTTAAAGCCGAATTTGTTTACCTATGAATAGATGGGGCTAGACTCAAATGAATTCCCAGTGAAGTTTCTGCAAACTTAGTTTCCCGAAAACAAATTTTCAGCAGGGAAATTTTCAAACGGGATTGCAATTTTGATCAACGCTCCCCCTACTAAAATGGTGGAAGTATTGTTAACTGCGAAGATGTTGATATGTCCGTCTTTTTTGTTGACGTTGGATTCACTCTTATCACATTGGATTTTCCTCCGAATTCGAAAATTCAGTCTTTATATGCACATTTTTTGCAACAATTGCAAAATCAAACTTTCATGATGCGGAACTCCTGGAAAATTGATAGTGGCATCGAATCAAAATTATTTTCAAATCCTTTGATTTTATTTCAACAAATTAAATTTGGCTTCTAAATTGCTGATTTTCAGGGAGTAATTTCTAAAACTTTCGAAATCACACCTATATCTTAAATCTTAATCAGCTGTTTTGCCGTACTTTCCTCAGTTATTAAAATTTTGAGTACCTATTACGAAATATCTGAGCACACTGACTTTGAGAAGATCCGGGAAAATATGTATAGGGGTGTGGAAGCTCAAGAATTTTAATTTTATTGTTCCATTTTTCAAAATAAATTTGGCTTCAAAATTATTGGAATTCAGGACGTAATTTTTATTGCACTTGAATGTTCAAACACTTTATTATCAAGGCGCAATTTGAATGAAAACTTATTATTATTTCAATGGGATTCAATTAACGACTAAAGTAATTAATTTCGTAAACATTTTGCAGGAACATCTGCATGTAATGCTGAATGTGGCCACAACGTAGATCTTACTATCTGTATCCGAAATTATTTCCGGGTTTTACTTTTTGTTACTACTTTTTATTGTATCCCCAGTCTACATAGAAAATTATGACAAGTCTCACTCCATTTTTGTATTTAACATTTTCAATAAATCCTCATGTACAAGAGTCAGCTGGATCAGTTTTTGCCATTTACAAATACAGTCGACTCTTCTTATAGTGTCTCTCCCTATAGAGTTCCTCCCAACCTACATTATATGATAATTTATACCTTTATAGCGTCACTCGTTATAACGTCAGTTCCTTTATAAAGTCGCTTTTTGTGTAGCCGTAGGGTGAAAAGCGTACCCTTATAACGTCATGTTGATGTTACAAAGCGTCAATACTAGCTAAATAACAAACTGGGGCTGTAATTTCAAAGCTATGTTTATTCTTCAGTTTCACTATAATTGCATTGGCTTATATTGTAGCGACGTTATAAAAGACTGAAGGAACGTGTTATTATAAATACATGTGGAAGCCTGGTTAACGGCATTTATTAAGCCCCATCCAGGAAAAGCCACATTTCCAAGCTTTTAGATTCATTTTCGCA
The DNA here is from genome assembly GCA_947179485.1 of Allacma fusca. NCBI lineage: Eukaryota > Metazoa > Arthropoda > Collembola > Symphypleona > Sminthuridae > Allacma > Allacma fusca. The sequence continues at coordinate 46,904,374 of OX359245.1, forward strand.
TTCAGTAAAGAACTGATATTCATAGTTTTAACAAAATTACAATTTTCACTGTTTGAAAACTTTTGTAAACGTTCTGAGAAGCGTCTTATTGAGATTCAGAAAATACATTAATCAATCCTGACCTTTGCTGTTGGAGATGTTTGTGGCGGGAGAAACTTCGAAAAATATTATTATTTAATAATTAATATTACCCTTTCCATTCTCGTTCTACATAGACATATAGTATGTGCTACTTAAATGAAACGAGACGTGACTCCAAATTAACTAAAAACGAAAAACTAAACTATCATTTATATGATGTGCCTCTATAACGTCGTTCCCTTATAATGTCACTGTTTTGGAGATTTATTGATAAAGAGAGTCGACTGTACATTTTTATATTAAGGGGCGTGCGATTCCAGTTAAAACTTGCATTTCAAACCCGATAAGAAATCTCGCATTTCGAATATCGAGATATGAACTTCAAACTTGGCATTGATTAAAATCGGTGACAATGACTCCAAGGGCATTTAATTGTGCAAAGTGTGTCACAAAGGTTTAAATGACCCGATAGTGGTCATAATGGGTCCAAAATGATTGCCACGACATATTTACGATTGGGTTTTGTTTAACCGAGTTATTACTTTCGTTTTCGTTTACGTTACGAAAAACATAATAAGCATTTTTCCTTTGAAACCTTTGACCCTTTATTGTCAATTTGGCAGATAATTAAGAGAGCTGCTTCACCCATAACAGCAAAAAATACTCATGTTAAGAAGAAATATATTGAGTGGCGTCAAAACAATAGTTGGTTTTATTTTCCATTTATTTTTAGAACGCATAATTTTCAGTACTCTTGTGTAAAAAGTCTCTATTTTTTTCAAAGGTTTGACAAACGAATTGGAATCTTTAAACACAATCCGAAATCCCTGTTTTGATATTTCTCTTCCTGCCGAAAAACAACATCCCTAAATCGAACATCAACTGTGTTCATCGTATTATTGAAAATTGTTATTTCATTTACGTTGAGAATATTCTTAAAATTAAATTAAAATTACAACGTCCACACTTAAACTTGTACCTCCTATTTTCTGTTAACTTACATGTTAAATCCCATCAGAAATTTCCCTTTTCAAATTAGAAATTAACATTGAATTCTAT